>JALIZH010003266.1:0-19582 GCA_030522465.1 Rhipicephalus appendiculatus | reverse complement strand
CCACACAAAACATCAATATTCTGCTTTAAAATCCTTGATGATATGGTGTCATAGCCAGCCGCCTTGTTCCCTGGTAACTTCTTAATAACTTGTCGGATGTCATGAAGGCTATGTTGGTTGTATTCCGAGCATTTCTCTAGCACCTGATTGATAGAATGAATATGGTCTATTGTTGAGTAGCCTGTACGAAATTCTGCTTGGTCCTTTCGTTGATTGAACTCTGTCGTCTTAATTCTATTTTGAACAATGAGGCACGCGCGCGTGTCCAAATGGTGACATTTTTCTAAAGTATCAGAGCAACTTTAATAAAGATCAGAGGCATTTCTAAAAGATTACGTTGCTGTCTTCTCTAGAAGCTAATGCAATACACAACATATGATTGAACACGATGAGGACGCAGAGGATTGATTGAGGACGCTGAACACGATGAGGACGCAGAGGATTGATTGAGGACGCTGAATAATTACACACGTTCAAACGTTACAGCGTTACAACGCTGTTCAGCGGCACCTAAAACGCAACAACCATCCACATCAGAAGAGTTAATGGGAAATGATATTCGGTACGATATCGATATCGTTAATCGTGCCTATTCTGGCTAACTGTCCGGGCACACTGGCTTCGTGCTCATCGGGGATTTGGGAGGGCAGTTGAAAGACCGCGCGAAGGCGGGCAAATGCTTGACAGCGTGGTTGCAGATTTGCGAAGCCCAACCTCTGATGTCGTCGTAACCGCACAGGGTGAGGCAGAACGTCATAAAAAGACCTGCTCCGCGGTGTAATTCTTGAGCAGCGCGAGTGGCACGTCGTCTTCCGCGTACCGGAAGCGGACGTAGGCGGAGTGCGCCAACTGCAGGCCTGCAACAGCGGGGAAAAGGTCGTACGTGGCGTTGCAGGGAGATATACCCCAGAGAATTTCCAGCAGCCGCTCTCCGGATGGCAAAATCCCGGCTTCGTCCCTCAGAAGCGCCGGGAAGGAGTGTAGCGTGTGCGCGATTTCTGCCCCGAGGATTGACCCCAGCCCGCCGTACACCATGGCGCTCGTGCCGGTCGTGTAGTAGAACGGTGCTTTGAGGGCCGCGGCACACAGCAGGATCACGTTGTCAATGAGGTCGTAGTTGGCCAGGCGGCTCGACTCGATCCTGAACACCTTGGTAGCTAAGTCGCGGTCACCTGCGAAGCTCTGGACATGCAGCCTGATCGAGAGCCACTCGTCGAAAGCAGAGCGAGGACTGGTGTTTGTCGTGCCATAGTACTGCTCGAGACTCTTGAGCACCGATAGCTCGCCCCACGGCCAGAAGGCAGCGCTTGTATTCTTG
Organism: Rhipicephalus appendiculatus; assembly: GCA_030522465.1. NCBI lineage: Eukaryota > Metazoa > Arthropoda > Arachnida > Ixodida > Ixodidae > Rhipicephalus > Rhipicephalus appendiculatus. Next base: position 18,264 of record JALIZH010003266.1, on the reverse strand, counting down.
AAGGCGGCCTCGAGCGTGGATCGGGCCTGGTGGCTGGATTCCGGCATGGTGCGTATTCCGTCGAGCGCTGTTTTCATTACACTGCGCAACAGGTCGCTGACGGCTAACCTCTGTGGCGCCGAGAACTCCAACTTGCTCTTCATCACCAGGGCGGCGTAATAAACGGCCTCGATGTGAAGACCACACGAGATACTGTTAAGCATGTTTGCTGTCTCGGAGAGGCCGGTGAACAATGTGAGCGTCTTGCTCGCGAGAGGACCAACCTCTTCCACGAACCACAACGTCGTGTGGAAGAGCACTTCGCGCGCCGTGAGACGCTCGAAGATTCGTCTCATGCTCCTGATCACGTATATGTTCGTGGCGAGGAAGGCGTCGTCGAGGGCTATGACGGGCTCGGCGTTAAACGCCCATTGGAGTACGTGCGCCCAATCTTCTGGTTGGAGTTGAGGCAGGTGTTCTTCACTTTTAAGGGTGAGGAGATGCATAAGCTTTGGATCCCGAATATTGGCCGCAACAGCGTCACTAAGGTGGCGAAATATCAAAGCTCTGTACTTCCAAGCTCTTTTGACGTACAAATGCCTCAAAGGACGGAGCGGCGCCTCGCCTCGAAATCAGCGCGGAAAAGAATGTCTCCACATAAGTGGTGATGATACCGAGCTTCTCGCCTTCTTTATGTAACTCACGCCACACGACGGCCCTTGTGGAAGACGTCTGTACAATGGTTCGTCCTTCGCTCCTGGACGGCCGAAGTTCTATGTCGAACCAAAGCGGTAGCGCCCACTTTACACTCAGCTCGACGAGTGCCTGCGGTAGCCAAGAGATTTCGGTGTGAATGTACGATTGTTTGGTCAGTTGACGCTTGAAGAACACAGGAGGGCCTAAGCGCTTGTGAGATAATGTGGCAGTGTTGACTCTCTTTCGTGGCTCGATATCCCTAGCGTACAACACAAAGTTAGTAGGACGATCGACTTACTTGATAAGGGATGCAATACGTCCAGGATTTCGAAGCCACGAAATGAGGATGTTTTCGAAGTGCCTGGCTTATTAATTGAAATTAATCGGCGAATGCTTGTTAACAACACACACTCCTAGACATAGGTCGGCAAAACTTGCGGAGCTCACTCAGACTCACTCATGAAATATATTTTGCACTTAGGGCTCACTCGGACTCAGACTCACCTAAATTTTTCTCTGAGCTGTACTCACTCGGACTCACACTCACGAAAATTTTCTTCAACCGGACTCACCCAGACTCAAACTCACCAAACCATTACTCACCCGGACTCACTCAGATTCAGACTCACGGCTCAATCCGAGTCTGAGTGAGTCCGAGTGAGTCGACTCATGAGTCCGTTAGCCTAGAATTATCTTTTTCGACCACGGTGACAATGCTCTATAACACCAATATCCCACGTAATCGGTGCTCTTCTTGGCGCCTTTTGATATAGTACCTTCGAATACGTGTTGAGTGCTCGTAAAGCAGTAAGGTCGTTTTTCTTGAGAGAGATAACAACAGATATATTTATCAAGAACTTCCTTGGAATAGTTGTCGGGGGGGGGGGGGGGGTCAAGGCATTTCCCTATGTAATTCGTGCCTCTGATCAATAAATATTGAAATGGTGTATGAAAGACACTGCTTTGGAATACGTGTGAGTAGACGTGAGTATAAACGTGAATCCAGGCAAGGCTGATTGTAATGTTGAAGAATAGTAGATATGACCATAGGTCGGCAATAGAAAGTGGAACTGACTCAGACTCACTTAAGAAATATATCTTGCGCTTTGGACTCACTCGGACTCAGACTCACCAAAATTTTCCTGAGCCAAACTCACTCGGACTCACACTCACCAAAATTTTCTTAAACCGGACTCACTCGGAATCAAACTCACCAAAATATTACTCACCCGGACTCACCCAGACTCAGACTCACGGCTCAATTTGAGTCTGAGTGAGTCCCGAGTGAGTCGACTCATGAGTGAGTTCGCCGACCTATGCTCCTAGAGATGGGCTGGAGCTACTCTTGCATCCCTTTCTGACTGTCTAGAAGGATGTGATCAGGCATATTTTGTTTGTTGTGAGTGATGGGCGCTGTTCTCAATTCTTTCGACCTTAATGTTCTGTCGCGAAAGACCAATTAACAAGAAGACATTGCTTTCATAACAGCCACTAAACGCAAGTAATCTTACGAGAAACACAAGTGAAAAATTAGAGCACCAAGATATTGACTACGTTGTTCGCTTGTACTATATCCTAAGCAAGCGTCAGCTTGTATGGAAGCGCAATATAGCAGACGCGCCGTTTTAAGCGCGGATAACCACCTTGAGTGGCCTGGTATAGTCTGTCGGGTCAACGAGGTCGCTTTCGTCTGCTGGCCAGTCGAAACTGCGGCTCTGCATGAACTCGAGCAGGCGTTCCACGTCCTCCTCGCTCCGTGTGGAAGTGTCCAGGCAAGTTCGCATAGCCAAGCTGGCCTTGGCGAGCACGGCCACAGTTGGCAGCTGTCGACCGAACTGTATGACGTAGTCAACCAGCATTTGCGTCATGAGCGGCAACCCTGACCAAGGGTACCGGATCTCTGCAACCGAGCACACGAACTGGCCGAAATCTACACAGGGGTCCTCGGTGCTTCGGCCTAGCACGTCGTACTTTCCTACGCCGAGCGCAGCAGCGTGGTCGGCGCAGTCGGCCGAAGTGCACAGGCGAGGAGAAGCCTTCGCGACACCCGGCATTGCCATCCAGATAGACGTAAGCACGAACACGGTTGCCAACAGCAGCAGGGCCAGCCCTCCGTAGAGCCAGTGCGAAGGACAGACGCGCGCCTGCAGCGATTACAGCGTATGTATACGCAGCGTGTTCCATCTATTTTGGGCCAAGCTAATTAGAAAAAGTGGATCCGCATGTTAATAAGCGAACGGCTTTTTTTTTTTTTTTGGTATTGGTAGCGTCGTGCATACTGGTAATATTTTTTGTCGTCTAGGCTTAGTTCGTGCAAGTTAATTGCCTACTTTTGTCATGTATAAATGGGAAATTTAAAAGTTGTGAATCGCTTTCGAAGGCATCATACTAAAATGGTTACGGAATTTATTTACTAGGTGTGATGAAAAAGTACTTCGTCCTTATGAGTTATGCAGATATCGCATTTTCATAAAACTGCTATCGCGTGTTTCTATGTTTTAGCCAACAGTAAAAGGCGCTAGCAGTAAACTTGTCATTTTTTTCGTCGCCCATAAGGCCTTTTTGAAAGTTTCTTTTCGATACTCTATGAACTTATAGAGCTGTATAACTCTGCTTGGTATGCCTAGTAATACAGAAGCATAAAAATTCGTAAGAATCCTGCGAAAGCTATATTAGGAGGGAAAGCGACAGCGTATAATATTCCCAATTATTCGTCTTATTTCTTTCACAGACATAGACAGGCTCCGTGTTATACGTACGTGTTCCATTTGCACGTGGAGATTAGGATCAACACACCTCTTTACGCGGAAATTTGAAAGCCAGTTTCTGCCTTTTTTTCACGGGATTCAATATCGAACAGCACTATTTGAGATGAGGAATTGTAATTCGAGCGTATACAGACCAATGAGCCCATATAGCTCATACAGGGCTTTGATGCCCAATTGACATCGCCTGCAATAGGAACCATAGAGTTAATATAACAGACTCTAGAGGAAAAGCTGGGCCACTTAAGCTATAACCACGCGAGCGGCGACATCTTGGAACGTTGTCACAGTTGCCATTACAGTAATTTACAGAAGCGCTAAATATGGGCTTTGATGCCCAATTGACATCGCCTGCAATAGGAACCATAGAGTTAATATAACAGACTCTAGAGGAAAAGCTGGGCCACTTAAGCTATAACCACGCGAGCGGCGACATCTTGGAACGTTGTCACAGTTGCCATTACAGTAATTTACAGAAGCGCTAAATATGGGCTTTGATGCCCAATTGACATCGCCTACAATAGGAACCATAGAGTTAATATAACAGACTCTAGAGGAAAAGCTGGGCCACTTAAGCTATAACCACGCGAGCGGCGACATCTTGGAACGTTGTCACAGTTGCCATTACAGTAATTTACAGAAGCGCTAAATATGGCTTTTGAAAACACTCAAATTCTCGCAATAAAAATAGTAAACAAGCGTGTTTACGTATTATAAACGAACGGAAATTGTTTGATGGTAATATCGACTACTTTTAGGAAAGATACAGCAGCCATTTATGCAATTTACTGCACGCGGAAAGGAGCGTTTGCAGGTTTGTTTACTAGATGGCGCCACCATCCTTGTATCGTGTCAACATTTCTGAGCGTTGCTACAGTGATTCTAGCCACTGTAGCGTTGCCGCGCAGCGTGCGGCCGATGGCGCCGGCTTGCTTGCGTGCGTGTTTTTTGTTGCCACGAGCTAAAAGCACTAAAAGCTCGACTTTATGTGGCAGTCTCTTCACTGCGATGCAATAGAGAGCCACGAAACAAGCAAAAATGCCAGGGGTTATTGCAGCATGCAGTGGCGAGTGTGAGTGAACGTCACCCGAAAGCTGAGTATCGTTTCCATCATGGCGGCTCCCGAGCGGTTATAGGTTTTAACGCATGGGCCCTATGGGGAGCTTTTCCTCTAGAGTCAGTATATTAACTCTATGATAGGAACAGCAAGATCATATAAGGCAATGGTCATACGCTGTCTCTGATCTCCTACAAGTGCTTGCTCGTCTTCCATGACAACCATGTCCATTACAGTGTCCTGGCACTCTTTGGACATTACTGGGCCTTGTGCCATTAAACAAAACATATCGCCATGATCATGCCTGCTCGCCTTTCCTGCTATTCCAGCGTAGGTCTAAATAGCTTCAGGACGAAAATCGTGACCTCTGCCTACTGGCGAAACATAAGATGAGTTTACATCAGGCTAATGATTACACCAGGGTTTACATCAGGAATGGGAGAGCTCATTCATGCAGCGTTTGTTCGTACATAATTCTCGTGGAAGCGTCAGGGCGTAAAATGTTTTTCTTACTGATTTCATGGTTTTCGGTTGTGCTGAGGCCCTCGTGGTAACTTTCGACAAGAAAGACAGGCGCCGAGTTGGGTCGTGCGAATGGCTGCTGGCGTGTGACGGCGCTAGCAGAGCATACATGAAGTCATTGGTTCCCTCGCTCGGGCTCCAGTGCTCCTCTGGGCCCCCCCAGGGCAGCCAACGCCTCGACCTCGTCCTTCGCTGTAACAAAGAGTTAATATTCGTAATCGTATGAAAAAAAAAAAAGACAAGGTATCGCTGACTGGCTGTCGTCTAACGGTTCATAATGTTAGCAGTTTGGGTGGAGTTCGCGCAGCAAGAGGTTTCCCTTTAAGTGACGCGACTAGTAAGTTCATTCTGTTTGCCTTAGTCGCGCTAATCGCAGGAAACTTCCATTGGCTACTTCGGGTGACAAAACCTTTCCCTGCGGTGACGCGCGAAATGACAATGTCGTCATGATGCATGCCGTATTGAAGGCCTACTCACTGACTTTTTACCGCCTGGTTTTCGTGCACACAAGTACTAGATAACGGTTGTTGTCTTTTGTTTTGTTTTGTTTTCGGTTGACGTACCTACGGGTACGATTCATTTGGCGACTCAGCAGGGTCTAACACGACAGTAGACGAGCTCTCGTGTCATGAGGTTGGACTATACAGCAATGAGGTATAAGGACCAGAGAAACGTCACGCTTGAACAGTTCCCTTAAACCTCGCCATCGGGTGCAGGAAGTGCACCGCGTATGCTGTGATTGCTCCACGAAAACGCCCAGTTTCAAGTAGATGTAGCAGCCCGTCGTGCGCGCCCTAGCGAAAAACCTAGACCCATCAAGGTGGACGATTGGGCCAGTTGGTGATTCATGATCGACGTATGTATACTGCGCGGTAGTAAACACGGACGACAAGAAAACACAAGGACAAGCGCAGACTATCATCTGAAGGTTTATTTTTCACAAACCACATATATATGACTGAAACAGAAAAAGAAAACACAAAAAAACCTACAAAAAATGATGATTTAGCTCCTAACAATCAACAAACTTGAACATTTGGTAAAAGCAGATTCATGGTCCATGTGCGCCACTTGCCAGATACCGTAGCTCTTTATCTAGGAGAGCTAACGACGGTTTGCTTACGCAGTTCCCTGGTTCCCGTGCCATTTTTTTCCGCTTCGACGATTATACGGGTGTGATCGTCTGTGTGCCTATATATTACGATCCGTGCTTTCGAACTGCGCATGGCAGCCACACTTACTGACATGCTGAGCCAAAAAACCCTCATTGCCATTGCGTGCTTGCTCGCGCAGGCGCTCATTTAGGCATCTCCCCGTCTGCCCGATGCAACACGCACCAAAAGAAAGCGGAATTCTATAAACTACCTTCGTGTCACATCTGACAAACTGGGTTTTATGCCTGACAGTGCAAGATCGTTTGGGCTTATTGTTTACACATGTCATTTTGGCTAGCTGAGAGAGCTTGTAAGGTGCCGAAAAACGACCTTCACGCCCATGCGCTGACCGAGCTTTTTCATCTTGTGAGATAGCTGGTGCTTGTAAGGGATTACCGCGACTTTGTCGCGTTTGCTTTGTCCCTGTGATCAGTGCTCTCTCTACTTCTGGGCTTTTTCTTCTTTTTTTATTGTTTCTGCCACAGAAATGAGAAGCGAATCCGGGTAGCCAGCTTCTTTTAGTCGATCAACTTGATTTCGGAAGCTCGTTTCCATCATATGGAAACATGATCGGTCCAGGGCATTAGTGAAGCAGGAGTTCACTATGCCTCTCTTAACCAACTTGCTATGCGCTAGACCCCTCGTGATACTAAATTCATTTTATGTGAACCTCAAATTCGACCTATTCTTGAATATAGTACATCCGTGGTTTCGTTGCCTACAAACACTCAAATAAGCTCGCTCGATAATATTCAACGAAAATATATACTATTTCATTTTCCATAACTATAGCCGCAGCTTTAAAATTTTCAGTGCAATTAACTCCTGCCGGCCTTTCTGATTGTAGCCTCATCATTTAAAATGCAAGTTGTTCCCGTTAGTCCCACGCCTTTGAACGTAACGACTTTCATTGTTTATACTAGTAAATTTACAGGGTTTTTTTGCACGTACAGCAGACTTTTGCAATTCGCTGTTCAGTAAGACTCGCTGCTTACCTCTATAACATTTTTAGTCGCAATTGAAAACATATCTTACTGACATGTGAGCTATTTCGTTTTTATTATTGTTCTTTTCTCTGCGTACTTGTTTTACAATTGTTACTATGCCCGTTCATTTTTGTTTACTGTCTTACTAGCAATATATAACGTTCCCACTCTTGCTATAGCCCTAAATAGGGCTGCAGTGTATGCTGATGAATAAATAAATAAATAAATAAATAAATAAATAAATAAATAAATAAATAAATAAAATATGGGGTAAACGGGAACAAGGCACGTCCTTAAGGTTAACTTTTAATTTTCCTGTCGAAAGTATTGCGGAAATCAGACAAAGGTAGGGAAAGAATGTAGTAAATGTACGTGCTGTGTTTAATCAAAATGCAGAATACTTTAATAGAAAACGCGCAGCAAAATAGTTGCCACAATTGATAACCGCACGTACAATTGTGCTATAGCGCAGATGCCATCCCACCGCCAACGTTTTTTGAGAGCACTTTTTTTTTTGTAAAATATTACTCATCTGTCTCCTTGCCTGCGCCATGCACTCGCGGCGAACTTGGAACAACCTTTCCGAGCACTACCGTCGTGGTTTGTTTTCTCTATACGGTTTTCTTAACTTCCGTTCCAACAGAAAACGTATTGAAGATGTGCGCGTGAAATGTTTTCCGATGATGCCCCCGCAGGGGCGTCTGCGCATGCAGGCGTTTGGTGAGTGGCGTCACCACGGACCCGAGTCAACGGGGGGGTTTCGATCCCCTCCCACGCGTAGCCGTGCGTGGCTTAGCCGTGCCCGGGGAAAAGGGGATCCTGGGGGCTTGAGCCAACGCCGGGTGATTGGACCTTTAAGGCCCCCCCGGCGGAGGCAACACACCCCTTTGGCCCCGGCTTCACGTAGACGGCACCCCTGGGCTGACCCACCCAGGGGAAATCGGCAGTCGCCTTTTCCTGTCTCTCTCTCCCCTCATCTTCGTCTTTCTCTCTCACTTTTGATCTGTCCTGTCTACTTCTCACTTCTTTTTACTTCCATATTCCTGGGCGGCAAGGGTTAACCTGGTGTCGATATCCAACCTTGGGTGGACATATTAGGTTATAGCAGCCATGTACAGCTGGCGCTTACGATTCCTCCGCGTCTCGTAGCGTCCCCTCGTTGGGCTCGGAGGTGGGCGGCTGGCATGGCTGCCGAATAAGACACATTATACATGGGATCACCTACCCCCTTCCGAACCGATCGCCCCTCCAAGAGGTGGCGCACCGATGCTATCTTCGAACTTCTGCCCACCAAGAAAGACAACTTCCCCAAGTATCATATTATTCACTGCGACAACACAGAAAAGAAGGCGAGAAACATATCACCGTTTCTTGTATCAAAATGTCTGATGGATACACTAGGCGCGGGCTACAAAGCCAACAAGATCCGCCAGTGGCGACCTCCTACTCGAATTAAAAGACCACGTACAATACCAGAGACTACACAACCTGACAGCATTTGGTGATCACCCCCATCACCATCACACCACACCGAACACTAAACACTGTGAAGGGTGTCGTGTCAGATGGCGACCTGATGGAACTCTCCGACGAGGAACTTTTGACAGGATGGAAAGACGAGAATGTCATCCAGGTGCAGCGCATCAAAATAAGGAGAGAGAACAAAGAAATTTCAACGAAACACATCATACTTACATTCGGATCTACAACACTGCCCACTGAAATAGCAACAGGTTACCTCAAACTACCAGTCAGAGCCTACATTCCCAACCCACGGCGCTGCTTTAAGCGCCAGCGGTTTGGCCATGGCTCCCAGAGCTGCCGAGGCCAGCTTACCTGCGCGAAATGTGGCACCACTGGACACTCCGCTGACGACGAATGCACATCTCAATTCCACTGCGCCAACTGTGAGGGTGACCACCCCGCATATTCCAGGTCCTGCGTGGCCTGGAAGAGAGAAAAAAGAAATAATCACTACAAAGATCAAACTGAACATCAGCTTTCGTGAAGCGAGGCAACGTGTTTCCCGAATTTTGCAGGGAACACATATGCCGAAGTGGTGCAAGGGGGGGTCAGCACCACTACGGCCTCCGGCGATGCCCCGGACCACGCCTGGCGTGCCGAGGCAAACGCCACCCGCCCCCATGGGGAGACCAGCCACGGCTGCCCCCACCATCCCCCGACCTCGGCCCCACCGAAGGCCCCTCGACCTCTGGCCCGGTGGGGTCGAAGGCTTCGTCCGCCGTGACGAAGCCTACCCTTCGTAAACCCCGCTCGGTAGAGCGACTGTCCGTCGCCTCGGCAGACGCGATGGACATTTCTAGTCCACCGGCGCAGCCTGCGCCTAAGGAGCGGCGAGAACCTCTCGACCGCTCCAAAAAAGACAAAACATCAGTCACAGGGCCTGACAAAGGCTCTGTAAAATAAATTTCCTTCTTTCCAACACACAGCACTAACACACCCCCAATATGGACGGAATAATGCAATGGAACGTCAGAGGACTTCTGCACAACCTTGACGACGTACAAGAATTACTAAGTAAATTCTGTCCTAAAGTGCTGTGTGTACAGGAAACGCACCTAAAATCAACGCACACCAATTTCCTTCGCCATTATGTATCTTCCGTAAGGATCGCCAAGATGCCGTCGCATCATCTGGTGGGGTAGCGATCATAATTGACAGAAATGTGGCATGCCAGCAGCTCGCACTCCAAACAACACTGGAGGCTGTGGCCATTCGAGCGGTTCTTTTTAAACAAACTCGTCACTATCTGCTCACTTTATATCCCCCCGCAGCATCCTTTACACAAACATGATTTTCAATCTTTTATGGATGAATTACCAGAACCGTACATTGTGCTCGGCGATTTTAATGCGCACAGCAGCTTGTGGGGTGACTCTCGCTGCGATGCGCGCGTGGTCGTTTGATCGAGCAGTTCTTGTTTTCTACTGGTGCATGTTTATTGAACAAGAAGGAACCCACGTATTTTAGCCTCGCGAGCAAGACGTATTCATCTATTGATCTTAGCATTGTCTGTCCATCTCTTTTACCCGATTTTAACTGGAACGTTATTAAAAACCCTTATGGGAGCGATCATATTCCCATCCTTCTCAGTACACCAAATGAACATCAGTCTACACCACATGCTCCCCGGTGGAAGGTTGATACGGCTGACTGGGAAAAGTACCGAACTATTACAAGTATCTCGTGGGCCACCATGTCTTGCTTAGGTATTGATGCTGCTGTCGAATATTTTACTGCTTTTATCATTGACGCCGCTTCGAAATGTTTATCGGAAGAAAGACATGTGAGAGGCAGACGGCGTTTTCCTTGGTGGAACGAGGAGTGCCGTAAAGCTCGAAAGAAACAAAACAAAGCGTGGGGGCTACTGCGTGACTCCCCCACCGCAGAAAATTTAGTAAATTTTAAACAAATAAAGTCCCAAGGGCGGAGAACCCGCCGGCAGTCTAGGAGAGAGAGTTGGCAGAGATTTATCTCAAGTATCAACTCCTACACGGATGAGGCCAAAGTATGGAACAGGGTTAGTAGGATCAAAGGCCGAGAAACATCATCTCTCCCTCTCGTGGACATACACGGTGATTCCCTAGAAGATCAGGCGAACTTCTTGGGAGCACATTTCGAACACATATCCAGTTCATCACACTATCCCGAAACCTTTCAAAAGTACAAAACACGAATGGAACGACAAAAGTTAGAACGTAAAAGTGCCAAAAGTGAGGAATACAACCAACCTTTCCGCTTAGCAGAGCTGCAGGCAGCCTTAAGTTGCTGCAACCAATCTGCGCCAGGTTCGGACCGTATAATATATGAAATGCTGAAAAATTTACCACATGAAACACAAAAAACCCTCCTCTGCCTCTACAACGCGGTATGGACTTCAGGTGAAATCCCTTGTGCTTGGAAACAGGCCATTATAATCCCAATCCTAAAACAGGGCAAAGATCCATCTTCTGTTGCCAGCTATCGGCCAATAGCACTCACGAGCTGTCTCTGTAAAGTATTCGAAAAAATGATAAACCGCCGCTTGCTACATTTCCTAGAGTCGAATAAACTGCTTGACCCATATCAGTGCGGGTTTAGAGAGGGTCGATCCACGACTGATCATCTAATACGTGTCGAGGCGCAAATTCGCGAAGCCTTCGTCCACAACCAATATTTTTTGTCTGTATTCTTGGATATGGAGAAGGCATACGATACTACATGGCGCTTTGGAATTTTGCGAGACCTCTCACACTTGGGCGTACGAGGCAGCATGCTAAATGTAATAGAAAGCTACTTGTCCAACCGAACATTCCGCGTTCGTGTGGGAAATGTCCTTTCACAACCATTCGTGCAGGAAACTGGAGTGCCGCAAGGAGGGGGTGCTCAGCTGCACGCTTTTTCTTGTTAAAATGAATTCCATGCGTATGTGCATCCCCCCCCCAGTATGTTTTACTGTACGTATGTCGATGATGTACAAATGGGATTTAAATCGTGCAATTTCGCAATATGTGAACGACAGGTTCAGCTTGGCTTGAACAAAGTGGCCAAGTGGGCAGGTGAAAATGGGTTTACTTTAAATCCACAAAAGAGTACCTGCGTGGTCTTTTGCAGAAAAAGAGGTCTCCACCCTGATCCCGACATTGATCTGCAAGGTCAACGTCTACCCGTAAAAAATGGAACATAAATTCTTGGGGGTAATTCTGGACGCGAAGCTAACCTTTGTTCCACATATCAAATACTTAAGAGATAAGTGTATGAGAACTATGAACATTCTTAAAGTGTTGTCACGCACTACTTGGGGTAGTGACAAGAAGTGCTTAATGAATCTCTACAGGAGCCTCATCCGCTCACGTCTGGACTATGGTGCCATGGTCTATCAGTCCGCTTCATCAAGTGCCTTGAAAATTCTTTGATCCCATCCATCACTTAGGTATTCGGCTCTCTACAGGAGCTTTCAGAACAAGCCCTGTGGAAAGCCTCTATGTGGAAGCGGACGAGTGGTCGTTACATTTGCAGAGAGCATACTCATCTTTCCTATATTTTCTCAAGGTGAACGCGAACAAAGAACACCCCTTACATCGTACTGTCAATGATTTGTCCAGTTCTGCCTTGTTCGGCAACCGTCCTTCGCTGAGACAACCCTACTCACTGCGTTTGAGAGGCATGGCAGCGGAAATGGGTGTGCCACTCTTTGAACACAATCTGATGCCTCCCGCGAAGCAGCTTCCACCGTGGCTGTGGGAGATGATCCACTGCGACCTATCATTTGTGGAGGTTACAAAACACGCACCTCTGGCACATATCCACTCGTATTTTTCTGAATTACAGCACAAATATTGCTACCCTGAATTTTTTACAGATGCTTCAAAATCCCACACCGGTGTATCTTATGCAGCGGTCGGTCCACTTTTTTCGGATGCCGGCATTCTACACTCTAACACAAGTATTTTTACCGCCGAAGCTTATGCTATATATGCTGCTGTTAAACACATTAGGCAATCAAAATTACAAAACGCTGTTATATACACAGATTCATTAAGCGTCGTAAAAGCACTGAAAACTGTCAAGATACACAAAAACCCTGTTATCGTCTCACTCTATTCGCTACTATGCACCACATACGCACTAGAACAATATGTTGTATTGTGTTGGGTCCCAGGACACCGCGAGATTGAAGGGAATGTCATGGCAGACAAACTAGCTGCATCCGTTCAAGAAAATGCCACCAATTCGACAGTTGCAGTCCCTGCGTTGGACCTTAAGCCCCTCATAAAAAAATGACTAAGGGCACACTGGCAGCTTCTGTGGGACAGAGAAACGACAAATAAATTGCATGTCATCAAACCCCGTCTCGGCATATGGCCACCGGTATCAAAGTCACGTCATACAGAGGTTACACTATGCAGAATTAGAATAGGACATACACACACTACACATGAACACCTCCTGTCTGGTGGCGAGCCACCCATATGTGATAAATGCGGTGCACCGCTCACTCTCCTTCATATCCTGCTTGAATGCATGCATCTAGACGGTATTAGAGAAAAGCATTTCCCGTCATACCGCCACCATCTCCCACTTCATCCTTCAATGTTCATAGGCAGGGAACCTATTTTTAAGTATGAGCCACTCTTCCGCTTTTTCAAAGAATTACGCAATTTTAATGTTATATACCCAGCCAACTGCAGCACGGCCTCTCAGCAGAGGCCGCTGCCGCGGTAGTTCCTTTACAGAAAAGCACTTGCCTCCGGGCCTTTGGGCGCAAAGGACCTGAGGAGGCACACGTGCTATTCACCGTTTCTCACCTTGTGCAATAATGATCACTTATCACCCATTTAACAACCATAGACCACTTCATACGACACCGCCATAATTTTATTGTATATATAAGTTTTACTCTTATCTAGAGCGCGTATTTTTAAGGCCACTTTACAGCCAACCCACATCCTAACATTCCAAGTCATTGATCACTGTGAACATCCCATTAGTAGTAATGGCGCTCTTTGGCCAACAGTGGCCCTTGCGCCAAAAAACCCCATATATCATCATCATGTTTTCCGATGAAAACGCGGCGAATGTTTAGTTGTGACGAGCCTTACACTTCGTCGTACATGGTACATATAGGATAGGACTGTAGAATTAAGATTTCAGTATCTATGTTTCCGACAGTCTGTAGTCTAATTTTTCAGAGCTGTAATCGTAACTACGTCAGTGAAAGCCAAGCAAACAATTTTTCTGTGCCCTGCGTTAAGAATGGTTACTCCAGTAAAGTATTCATGTAAAATCATTTTTTTCTCTATGCCTGTCTCGACTGTCGGTCAATTATCTAGGCAATAGCCCCCCCCCCCCCCCCCCCCACACACACACACACACACAAAAAAAAATAAAATAAATCAACTACGCAAAGATGCTGATACTGACATGGAAAAGGGCATGGCAGTACCCCTACGGTAGCCTGCGCTCAACGACCTCGAGTGTCTTTGCGCAGATGTGTCTGTTAGTTATTGGTCAAGCATCTTACTATGAAGTACCTTGTACCGCCTCAGGATTCTTGGTACCGTCGGCTGGGTCCTGCCCGGATCAACGCACCACACTACAGAAGACCAGCGCCATGACTTGGCAAGGGGAGTTTCGATGCGCACTGCCTTGCGCTCGTGTACTGCAATGCAAGCACCTGATCTGCCCCGCCCAAAGCCGACTGCCTTCAGAGAATCACGCGTAACTGCGTCAGTAATGGCGTCACTTCGTAAAGTTGTAAATCTCGGTGATATATCGTGCTATCTCCCGGTGGCCATGGCTGCACTGCTACGATGGCCTGCGCAAGGCGACCTTGACTGCTTTTTGCGCACTAATAATCGAGGCTCACGTTTGGGTAGATGTTTTGTTTTCAAGCAATAAAGCCTTCAGTTGTGAAAAGCGTTCGTGTTGTGCCCTTTCTTGTCCCTTTTCGTCTTAGTGCTTGCAATTTTAAGTATGAATAAGTACCAACGAGCTGACTATTACGTTTTGCTTTAAAAAAACTAGCCCTGTTCGCACCTCGCACTCGTCATTTAGGATTAGTAGCACTGCCATGCCCTTGTCTGCTGTCTTGTGGTTGTGCATAATAGTGTTCGCGTGATACTACAGCTGTTGCTTCTTTGCTGGTGATCCAGAAGAAAACCCTGGCGCAGCAAATAGTCGGTCTGCGAGTGCGCAACATAATGGTGAAACCCTGTTCGCTCGATAACAAGTACAGTCAAGTCAGACAAACTTTCCATATTAACGACCTGACTACGAATATTAAATGCGAAGCATTTCTTTGCGAACTGTAAGCACTTTTGCGTTTCTATCTATCTATCTATCTAGCCGCCTACGTCTGGGTGCTCTCGGGATCGCCTCCTTAACTTGGGGTAGACCAAAATTTGTATGGGAGGGTAAGAGGTATTGACGATTATGTCTGGCTGGTCATGACATGAATAACGTGAAAATCCTGTCGCGTACGTTGTCAAACCCTTTCCTGCAGACACGTGCGGCACATACCCGCATACCTCGGGCCGCGGTAAGCGGGTATGCGCCACAGGTGTTTGACAATTTATATCTAGCCAGGAACGGGAAGGACATACATTAGTAATTTAAATGCGAGAACGTTAAGAAAAACTCACGTCGGCAGCGTTGACCCGACGAATGCAAATAATAAATATCAGGGGTAACAGCAGGAATCGAACCCAAGCAATCTGCGTGGCAATCAAGTATTCTACCACAGAGCCACGCCAGGTATCGGAACTGGCTTTGGAAAAAGACCCTATGCAGGCGTAATGTTGGTGAAACGTCAGTTGTGGTGTCAGTGCTGGCTATCTAAATTTATAAACATTACATCTGTTCTCCTATGAAGCAGGCGTCAATGTCGGGTTAACGTCAATTGTATGCTTAAGCGCCATCCACTTTAGTTGGTCCACGAAGCGCTATCCAGGACTACCATCCTGGCAAGCTCAAGTGCTACATATCAGCTTTTACCGCTTCTGGTGTTAGTAATACCCATGTTTTTGTTGGCATCGCTACGCAACTGTAAACAACTGTTTATTTCAAACATATACCACTGTTCAACACACCTCTGTACGTAAAAGATTTGTACATATCTTTGATGTCATTTCGTAACGTTTCGCTGAATAGAAAAAATTACAACCCAGTCAACTTGCCTCCGCATGCTTCGCATAACATCGATTCCCATGGTACTTTGGATCTGCGAAATGTTTTCAACTAACATCATATTATTTGCTGACGTCTATGTGATCTATGGGCTAGTTCACAGTAATAACGACATTCTAGCGCTGTAAGCTGACCTGAATCACGTTGAAGATAGACGCTGAAAGTGTATCTGTCATTTCAGCGCAAGGAAAGCTACCATACGCCACAACACCTTTTTGTAACTTCTCAATTTCAACTGTTACCACGTATGCGTACCTTGGTATAAAATTCACTGCTAGCTGATCTCTCTTGGAAACACCACATAACCAATATATCCCGAAAAGCTAACCGCGTACTCTCCTACGTTCACCGCAACTTGCGCCTTGCTGGATGTTCATTGAAACCATTAACTTATAACACTATACTCTGGCCAAAGCTAGAATATGCAAGTGCCAAATGGGATCCTAACCAGTATAACCTGATTAAAACACCAAGAATCTCTTCAAAATTTTACTGCTAGGCTATGTTCTCTGACCACTCATGCAACAGGATCCCCCGCAGGGGCGTCTGCGCAAGCAGGCGTTTGGTGTGTAGCGACACCATGGACTCGAGCTAACGGGGGGGGGGGGGGGGGGGGTTTCGACCTCCTCCCACGCCTCGCCGTACGTGGCTTAGCCGTGTCCGGGGAAAAGGGGATCCTGGGGGGTTGAGCCGACGCCGGGTGATTGGACCGTCAAGGCCCCCCGGCGGAGGCAACACACCCCTTTGGCCCGTGCTTCACGCAGACGGCACCCCCGGGCTGACCCACCTTGGGGGAAATCGGCAGTCACCTTTTCCTATCTCTCTCTCCCTACATCTTCGCCTTTCTCTCACACTGTGAATCTATCCTGTCTCCTTCTTCCTTCTGTTTACCTTATTTTTCCTGGTGGCAAGGGTTAACCATGCGTGACCAGTCTCCCTTGGCTGGTCATGTATGGTTATAGTAGTTATGTATGGCTAGTGCTTATAATACACTCCCTGGTTGGGCTCCAAGGTGGGCGGCCAGCATGACTACCGAACCCCGCAGGGGCGTCTGCGCAAGCAGGCGTTTGGTGCGTAGCGACACCACGGACCCGAGCTAATGGGGGGTTTCGACCTCTCCCACGTCTCGCCGTGCGTGGCATTGCCGTGTCCGGGGAAAAGGGGATCCTGGGGGAGGGGGTTGAGCCGACGCCGGGTGTTTGGACCTTTAAGGCTCCCCGGCTGAGGCAACACACCCCTTTTGGCCCCGGCTTCACGCAGACGGCACCCCTGGGCTGACCCACCCAGGGGAAACCGGCAGTCGCCTTTTCCTGTCTCTCTCTCCCCTCACATCTTCGTCTTTCTCCCTCACTTTCAATCTTTCCTGTCTTCTACTTTTTCATGTGCTTCTAGTTTTCCTGGCGGCGAGGGTTAACCTTGTGTAG
This sequence comes from Rhipicephalus appendiculatus, assembly GCA_030522465.1. Lineage (NCBI taxonomy): Eukaryota > Metazoa > Arthropoda > Arachnida > Ixodida > Ixodidae > Rhipicephalus > Rhipicephalus appendiculatus. The sequence continues at coordinate 993 of JALIZH010003266.1, read as the reverse complement.
TTGCCCAACCTTGGGTAAATATATTTGGTTATAGCGGCGATATATGGCTGGCGACTTGTAGCGTCCCCTTGTTGGGCTCGGTGGTGGGTGGCCACCATCGCCGCCGAATTTCTAATCCTTATATGGCAAATTCTTTTCCCGCGCTCCCTGATCGCTGCCTCAAAAGGTGGCGCACCGATGAAAACTTCACTTTTGCCCAACCCAAAGAGTCCTTTCCTAAATACCACGTAAGACACAGTCAGCACGAAACAAGAACCGTTCGAACAATCTCGCCATTCCTCGTATCGAAGTCCCTAACAGAAGCTATTGGCCCAGGTTATAAGGTCACAAAGATGGGAAGCGGCGATCTTCTTCTCGAAGTTCGCGACAAGCTCCAATACGACAGACTATCTAAACTCGTAGCATTTGGAGACATTCCAGTTTCGGTGGGCCCACACAGGTCGATGAACACTGTGCGCGGTGTCATCTCAGAGGAAGACCTGCTCGAAATAACTGAAAGTGAACTACTGGAAGGCTGGCAAGACCAGAATGTAGTGAAGGTGCAAAGAATAATGATAAGGCGAGATGATAAACAGATCCCAACTAAGCATATCATCATTACTTTCGGAACTAGCAACCTGCCTGAATCCATTGAAACCGGCTATTGTAAGCTTCGTGTTCGACCATATATTCCAAATCCGCGTCGTTGTTTCAAGTGCCAGCGCTTTGGACATGGGTCGCAAAGCTGCAGAGGGCACGCCACATGTGCAAAATGTGCATCAAAGAACACTTGTCTGACAATTGCACCTCGGCAGCTTGTTGTGCGAACTGTGAAGGGGACCACCCCGCCTATTCACGATCATGTCCGTCATGGAAGAAAGAAAAAGACATAATAGAACTGAAAGTCAAATTCAACCTGTCGTTCCAAGAGGCTCGTAAACGTTTTTCACTCCACAACCAGTCTAGTCCTTCCTTCGCCGACGTGGCGCGCCGGGGCGCCGCGCCACGTTTTTC
>JALIZH010003265.1:0-35294 GCA_030522465.1 Rhipicephalus appendiculatus | reverse complement strand
CAATTTAAATAAACGTCTGTAATATCTCTCCTTCGAGCGCCTTCCTCTCTGCTAAAGATGGGCTAGGGGACCGGCGGCGGGCCAGCTACCAACGATGAGACCCGCCGGACCCGAGTCGCAACAACGGGTATGTGCCGCACGTGTCTGGAGGAAAGGGTTTGACGACGTACGCGACGGGATTGTGACGTTATTCATGTCATGACCAGCGAGTCATATTCTTCAATCCATCTTACCAACCCATTCTAATTGTGGCCTACCCCATGTTAAGGGGATAATCACGAGATGACCCAGACGTAGGCGGCCAGATAGATAGATAGATAGATAGATAGATAGATAGATAGATAGATAGATAGATAGATAGATAGATAGATAGAAGTGGCGTAGCCAGGAATTTTGTTCGGGGGGGGGGGGGGCTCGCATATATCAACAATATATATATATATATATATATATATATATATATATATATATATATATATATATATATATATATATATATATAGGAAAAATATATATACGCCTCTAAAAAACTGTTTATTGGTGACGTTTCGATCGGAGACCGATCTTCATGAAGATCGGTCTCCGATCGAAACGTCACCAATAAACAGTTTTTTTAGAGGCGTATATATATTTTTCCTATTTTGTTCTACGGCAACCGAAGCCAGACTCTTCATAATCTACGTATTAATATATATATATATATATATATATATATATATATATATACATATATATATATTAAAATGGGGGTTTCGTACGTCCAGCAGGTTTATTTGTTGCTCTGCGCAAGGACCTTCCGAGGCGGGTCTAACTGCTGGCGAGCGCGAGCACGAGCAACAACCACAGCCTCCGATCGTCGTCGTCCTCTTTCTAGCAGCGTAGCGTCTGCCAGTCGTAGTCAGTACAATTTACTCCCCCGCGGAATAAGGAGCCATCCTGGCGACCTAGGGTCCAGAAAACACCGGAGGATCGTAGCACTGCTTTAGTCGGGACACGTGGACAATTTCCCGGCCACGACGGCGATGGTCAGAAGATGGTTCCAGTGGCTCGATGAGGTAGTTCACGGGCGATGTTTGCTGAACTACGCGGTATGGACCGTGGTACTTGGGGATGAGCTTCGTGGAAAGGCCAGGTGCAGTAGATGGAACACGCAGCCAGACGAGAGAGCCAGGATCATACGAAGTAGTGTCAGTTGATGCGTCGTGGTGGTACTTCTGGCGCCCCTGGTCTTGGGTGGTGAACGAGCGTGCAAGTTGGCGGCATTCTTCAGCATATGTTGCTGCCTAGGACAGAGTCGTGGACTCTGAGGCGTCGGGTCGGTACAAAAGAATAGTGTCCATAAGACAAGACGGCTCACGTCCGTACAGGAGAAAAAAAGGGGAGAATCCAGTAGTGCTTTGAATGGCGGTATTATAAGCGAACGTTACAAACGGTAGTACGCGGTCCCAATTGGAGTGGTCTGACGAGATATACATGGACAGCATGTCCCCGAGAGTGCGGTTAAAGCGTTCCGTCATTCCATTGGTTTGAGGGTGATAGGCGCTTGTGGTGCGGTGCACGACGCGGCACTCACGCAGCAAGGATGTGATGACGTCTGAGAGAAACACACGACCGCGGCCACTCAGCAACTCTTGAGGGGCTCCATGACGAAGTACCAAATTGTGGAGAATAAAAGCGGCAACGTCTTTTGCTGTAGACGAAGGAAGAGGTGAAGTTTCGGCGTACCGTGTGAGGTGGTCGACGGCAACTATTATCCAACGGTTACCGTCTGCAGTGCTCGGAAGGGGACCGTAGATGTCGAGGCCGACGCGCTCGAACGGCCGCGCGGGGCATGGCAAAGGTAACAAGGTGCCGGCGGCGTGTTGCGGGGGGAGTCTTGCGTCTCTGGCATGTGGAACATGCACGCACGTATTGTCGAATGAAACGGTACATGCCACGCCAGAATATCGAAGACTTATGCGAGAATAAGTCTTGAGGAAACCCGCGTGGCCGCATTGTGGGTCGTCGTGGAACGTAGAACATATTTCGGACCGGAGGTGTCTCGGAATGGCGAGTAACCACTTACGGCCGCCGGGTGTGTAATTTCGGCGGTACAGTACATCTTCACGAATGGCGAAGTGCTCGGCTTGCCGACGCAATGTCCGAGAAGATGGAGAAGGGGTCCGACCAGACAGAATGTCGAGAACGGAAGCAAGCCACGGGTCCTTGCGTTGCTCAGATGGCATGTCGGAGATGATGAGGGCGGTGGTGTCGTAGGAAGTAAGTGTGAGACAGGCAGATTCAGGAGACAGGGGCGAACGGGAGAGGGCGTCTGCGTCTGAGTGTTTGCGGCCAGAGCGATACATCATGCGGACATCGTATTCTTGGAGGCGTAACGCCCATCGGGCGAGACGACCACTTGGATCTTTGAGTGACGACAACCAGCAGAGGGCATGATGGTCAGTCACGACGTCAAAAGGGCGCCCGTACAAGTAAGGCCGAAATTTCTCTATCGCCCAAACAATGGCAAGGCATTCCTTTTCCGTCACAGAATAGTTGCTTTCCGCTTTGCTAAGTGTTCGGCTAGCGTAGGCAACGACGTACTCCTGAAAACCATCTTTCCGTTGGGCAAGAATAGCACCTAGCCAGACACCGCTAGCGTCTGTGTGGATCTCAGTGGGTGCAGACGGATCGAAGTGTCGCAGAATAGGAGGCAACGTGAGGATGCGGCGCAGTTCGTTGAATGCCTCGTCACAAGCGGGAGACCATGCCGAAAGATCTCTGGAGCCAGCGAGGAGCTTGGTCAAAGGAGCGATGATGGTAGCGAAATTGCGGACAAAGCGCCGGAAATAAGAACAAAGGCCGATGAAGCTTCGGAGCTGTTTCATGGTAGTCGGTTTGGGAAATTCCGACACGGCTGTTAGTTTGGTAGGGTCAGGGAGAATGCCGTCCTTCGAAACCACGTGCCCTAGGATCGTGAGCTTTCGAGCGGCGAAGTGGCACTTTTTCAGGTTCAGTTGCAGTCCCGCGCCGGAGAGGCAAGTAAGAACTTGCTCGAGGCGGGTTAAATGGGACGCAAAATCAGTGGAAAAGACGACAATGTCGTCTAAATAACATAGGCAGATATTCCACTTCAGGCCTCGAAGAATCGTGTCCATCATCCGCTCAAAAGTAGCGGGCGCATTGCAGAGGCCGAAGGGCATGACTGTGAACTCGTAGAGGCCGTCGGGCGTGACAAAAGCAGTTTTTTCGCGATCGCCCTCTGCCATAGGTACCTGCCAGTATCCAGAGCGTAGGTCTAAGGAAGAGAAGAATTCTGCTCCCTGTAGGCAGTCCAAGGCATCGTCGATGCGGGGCAGGGGATAGACACCCTTGCGCGTGATTCGGTTGAGACGACGGTAATCCACGCAGAACCTGATAGATCCGTCCTTTTTCTTCACCAGCACGACTGGTGAGGCCCAAGGACTGCTAGACGGCTGGATTATTCCACGTTTCAGCATATCATCTACTTGTTCATCGATGACCCGGCGTTCGGTAGTGGACACACGGTAAGGACGCTGTCGCAATGGTGCTTGTTGACCGGTATCAATACGGTGAACAACTGCCGACGTTCGACCTAAGGAAGGTTGGTCGTGGTCGAAGGAGGCTCGAAAACGCTGGAGGAGGTTGACAATCTGTTTCTGCTGCCCAGGCGTGAGCTGGGAATCGACGGCTTTGCAGAATATGTCCTTAGGAGCATCGGAATCGGTTGCAAGAGTGACGGCACAAGTTGGTAGCGAGGCCCTGTCACCAAGCGTTGTTTCTTCGAAAACACAATCCAAAGGCTCGAAGCTCCCCCACGCACTCACCGCGTAGTAGCAGAGATGGGCAGGCAGAGATGTTGCACGCGTAAAGTGCCGCAGAACCATTGCAAAAGTTGATGACGGCAAATGGAAGCACGAAGGTTTGGTGACGCGCATTACCTATCGAGGGTTGAAACAGTACAGTTGAGTCAGTGGCAGCAGGCGCAAACACAGGTACTAGAACGGCCGTCAAAGGTGCGATGTGGACGTCAGCAGCGGCAAACACTTTAGGGGGACTGCGGTCGTCGAGATCAGGGCATGGAGTCGACAATGTGAGTTCAGCACGAGCGCAGTCTACGAGGGCCTGATGGGTCGAAAGGAAATCGCATCCTAGAATGACGTCGTAGGATGATCGCGGAAGAATGACGAACTTGACGGCATACCGAACATTTTGAATTACAATACGAGCTGTACACTGAGCAGAAGGCGTGATGTAATGCGATGTCGCCGTACGCAGGGCAAGGTTGGTAAGCGGCGTGGTCACTTTTCTCAAATGGCGCACAGTTTCTCACTGATTACAGAAACTACGGCTCCTGTGTCGACAAGTGCACGTACGGCGATACCTTCTACTACTATATCAATTTCGTTGGGCGGGTAAAAAGGAGGTCTTGAAGAGTTCGACGACAACGCAGTTCTTGCCTCCGGAACTGCGGCTGTCAGTTTTCCTCTGGTGCGGGGCTATGTCGGCGAAGCATCGGGGAGATGGATCGGCGACGGCGCGAAGACGAACGGCGGGAGTCGAAAGGGCGTCGTGGGGGAAAACGAGTCGGCGACAGCAGAAGTAGGTCGTTGAGAATGCTGGGCAGCCTGATAATTGGAGGAAGCCACATCGTCCTGGGACTGGAAGCTGCGACGTCGACAGTAGCGGGCTATATGCCCCACAAACCCACACGCGAAGCATATTGGCCTATTGTCAAAGGTGCGCCATGGGCTCACGACAGGAGGTCCGGAGGGCGACGTAGGATAGGGTACCGTGCGTGGGGGGCGGCGTCGTGTAGAAGGACCCGGTGGCCCGGTAGGCGCCAGAAACAGATGGGGCTTGTGGTCTGGCAGCGACGGCCGCATAAGTCAGTGGTGTAGCGACAGGTGGCGATGGTGGCAGCGCCTGTGCGACTTGCGTCTCAATGACATGACGAAGACCTGGGTCGACGGATGTCACTGGTTCAGGTGTTTGGGCGACAAGGGAAAGTTGACGCGCCACTTCCTCGCGAATGAACTGCTTGATCTGTGGCAGTAAAACGATGTGATCAGCAGCTACGTCGTTGACGAGTGCGGAAAGCTCAGCTGTATCTTCGGCAGCACGGCGCGTAGAGACACGCTGCCTTCGCAACTCGTCGTACGACTGACAGAGTTGTACCACGTCGGCTACAGTCTGAGGATTCCTCGCGACAAGCATTTGAAACGTGTCGTCGTCGACTCCTTTCATGACGTGCTTTATTTTGTCCATTTCGGCGAGCGAGGGGTCGACGCGCTTGCAAAAGGGACAAGACATCTTCGATATAACTCGTAAACGTCTCGTCCCTGCGCTGGACTCGACTACACAAGCCCTGTTCCGCACGAAGCCGGCGCACGGCGGGACGACCGAAAACCTGGGTGATGGTTGCCTTAAAGCTCGACCAGGTGGTGATTTCAGCTTCATGGTTCTTATACCAGAGGCTGGCCACGTCAGCGATGTAAAAGCGCACGTTCGTGAGCTTGTCGCAGTCGTCCCATTTGTTCGAAGCGCTTACGATTTCGTAGTCTACGAGCCAATCCTCGACGTCGTGATCATCGTTGCCGCGAAATACGGGTGGGTCGCGTTGCCGAGGCACGCCAGTACAGAAGACTGTCGTTGTTGCGGCAGCTTGCGAAGGACCAGGAGCAGTCATGTTGAAAAGGTGACGGTAGCGTCCGATTGCGAAGTTCCAGGATTAAAGGGAATCCCGGCTCCTCCACCACTTAAAATGGGGGTTTCGTACGTCCAGCAGGTTTATTTGTTGCTCTGCGCAAGGACCTTTTCGAGGCGGGTCTAACTGCTGGCGAGCGCGAGCACGAGCAACAACCACAGCCGCCGATCGTCGTCCTCCTCTTTCTAGCAGCGTAGCGTCTGCCAGTCGTATTCAGTACAATATATATATAACGTATGAACAAGGCGATGGTAGGAGAAGCCGACGAAAAAATTGCGCGTGGATTAGAATAAATGGATGACATCTGAACCACGACGTATCTCTGTTCTCTAACGTCACACAAGTCGACAGGATCGACCTCATCAACCTGCCATGGCTAGGCCAAAGCCTCCGCTCAACATACCGAAGTACAAGGGAACACCAGAAGACGTTACCGTCGACAAGGGGCTACTCCTTTTCGACACGAAGGCGACCGAGGCATCATGGACACACCGCGATCGGGTCAGTCACTTCAGCGAATACATCGAAGGGGAAGCGTTCAAGTGGTACCTGACAGAGATTTTCGGCAACGACGAGACATGATACGATATCAAGCGCGACATGCGAAATCGCTTTGCTACGACTGACAGAGATGCCTTTCGTCTCTTCATCCACTACCGGCTAAAAGGAGGGCAGACCATCAAGGATTACTACGACGAGAAAAAACGACTGGGCTCCTTGGCCGAACTTTAAGGGCGCCACATTATTTCTGGACTGACTGACGGTGTTCCTCCTGACGTGGAACTGGTCCTCGCCGGACTGTCTTTCAACTCGTCATCAGAGTGACTCGCCGCTGCCCAACGGGTCGCGACATCTTTAAGACGGGTGAGAGGGATTTCCGTTACTCGTATTCCTAGTACTATATCAAGAGCTCCACGTCTCTTCAGCCGACCGCAGCAGCCAACATTGACTTCTCGACCGCGTGTCCCCCAAAATGAATGTAGATATTGCTCAGCTGCTGGTTTCCCCACGACAGTTTCATTGGCACAACGAATGTCCGCGCCGCGGCAACGTGTCCGCTATTGAGGCGAGACCGGGAAACGAGGAGAGCGACCCAGAGTTGCTCTCATCAACGGAAAGCCAGTAACTGCAATTCTTGATACAGGAGCAACAATTACTTGTATCAGTGAAGATGTGTACAAACAGCTCAAGCTTCAGTTGATGAGAGACTCAAGCATCATGGTGCAGCAAGTTACTTCAAGCATTCGAACTTTGGGTCGCGTAAACATTCAATTGCAAATTGGGAATGTCACAAAGAAAGTTTATGTACATGTTCTGCAAGGCATGAGAACACAATTCTTCGCCTTGACAGCGCTTCGTACTTTAATCTTTCTGTAAATTTGGAAAGCCAGTCAGTAACACAAGGACGTGAAAATTTGAACCTGTCGAATCACAATGAAAAAGAAAACCACTAAAGCACCGCTGATGAGAACCCTGAATTCAGAAAACTTGCCAGAACATGAATCAGCAGTGCTCGACTCTCCTTTAAATAAGTATGACGAGATCTTCTCGAAACCCCAGGCAGATATTGGATGCATCACAACTGAGCAACATAGGATTGCACTTAGATATGCTGTCCCTATTCATCGAGCACCATACAGATGTTCCCAGGCCGACAAAGCGGAAATTAACAAACAAGTTGATGCCCTCATTAAGCAAGGTGTTGTGAGGCCTTCGTTGTCGCTCTATGCCGCACCGGTCATCTTAGCGGAAAGGAAAGGCGAAGGACGTACTCGTCTATGTATTGACTATCGCAAGCTCAACGCCATAACGGTACCCGACTATCAACCAATTCCACGTATAGATGACATTCTGGACCACTTGGGAAAGGCGAACTTTTTCACTACGCCAGATGTAACGTCGGGATACTGGCATGTCCGAATGCATCCCGACGACGTTCAAAAAACTGCGTTTGTCACGAGTAATGGTCATTATGAGTAGTTGGTAATGCCGTTTGGGTTAAAGAACGCTCCGGCTACATTTCAAAGAGCCATGAAATCAATAATAGCCAAACATCAGCTCATTAATGTTAGCAATTACTTTGACGATGTGGTCGTATACTCAGAGACATTTGACGATATATACGACACCTCGAGGTACTGTTGAAAGCTCTTAAACACGAGAACGTAAAACTGAAACGGAAAAAGTGCCAATTTGCAAGATCCAGCATTGAATACTTGAGCCACAAAATTTCACAAGGAATAGTGACACCTAAGCAAAGTAACGTGGCTGCAATACTCAAATTTCCGACACCTAAACGAGAGAAAGACCGCCAGCGTTTCCTGGGCACTGTAAACACTTACCGTCAGTACATCCCTCATTTCAGTGACCTCGCTCTCCCACTCACGAAAGCACTCCACAAAGGAAGCAAGTGGACGTGGAAAGAAGCACACGAGCAAGCTTTTCGGGAACTGAAGGAGCGCATAACTGAAGAACCGGTGCTTCTCATATACGACACTTCGAGACCATGTACTGTGTACTGTGATGCATCTGGCGACGGCATTGGTGCAGTACTGAAGCAACCTGACGACAAAGGCAAGGAACATCCCGTTGCCTATTACTCCCGCAAACTACTTAAGCACGAGGTCAATTATGCTGTTACAGAAAGAGAATGCCTTGCCATTATAGATGCCATTGATAAATGGCATTGCTACCTTCATGGAAAGCCATTCACTGTTGTAACGGATCACTCTGCACTACAGTGGCTGAAGAATATTAAGAATCCTCAAGGTCGTCTCTTCCGGTGGTCGTTGAGGTCGTTGATGTATGAAGTAAACATCAAACATCAAAAGGGCATAAGCAACGTCGAAGCCGATGCACTCTCCAGAGCCCCAATAGTTCAACTTTTTTCCCACGATGAACTTCAACGATGCAGCAATGAGCGCCCAAAAGGAATGTATTCATTGGAAAACAACGCAGTCATCGTCAAAAGAAAAGGACTAAGGAAGATCTATGTTCCCCATGAACTACGCCCAACCATTCTTGAGAACACACATCAACATTTTGGGCATGTCGGAGTGAAGAAGACACTATCACTCTTGTCACCGCCACATTATTGGCCTGATATGGTAACCGATGTTGCCACCTACATTCGGCATTGTGATACATGCTAGAGATGCAAGAAGACGAAAACAAAGAAGTATGGGACACTTGAATCCCTGCCTCCTGCTGAAGAGCCTTCTGACCTTTTTGCGATGGACACCATTGGGGGATTTTGTGGATAGGGCTCATGAAAAAAGTTTATCCACTTGGTTATTGACCATGCTACTGGCTACGTATGGGCGTTCGCCCATAAAAGTGAGAACAGCGACGCCTACATCTCATGCTTAAAACTATTTTTGCTGCCGGAAAACCACGGAAGTTCCTTTTAGATCCCAGAACAGGATTCACTGCAGGAAAATTTAAACAGTTTCTAAAACATAACCGAATACCCCAAACTCTTCACCTCATCTCATCATCCGCAATGCAATGGTATGAACGAGCGGACAAACCAGACCATCGTAACCAGACTTAAGTGAAAGATCAATGACGAGCCACAGAAGTGTTGGACTAAGCTGCTGTCGGAGGTAATAGACGAATACAACAGAACGCCTCACGAAGTTACCGGCTACGCACCGTCCTTGCTGATGTATGGAATTCCATCTTATCCAACTGTACTGAAACAGCGAGAACAAACGGTGGAAGAAGCGCGGAAAGCTGCTGTTAATAATTCTATCGCCTACCAGAATAAGAACAAAGTAATCTATGATAAGAAATTTCTTCTGATTGAGTTCCAAGTCGGTGACTTCGTCCTTTACGAGACACCATGGCATCCCAAAAACGGCAAACTGATTTCCGTCACTGAATGTCTCTACAAGATTCTACGCAAAGTCTCACCAGTGAACTATGAGATCAACCGCTCCATGTTGCCCTTAGGTAGAATCTCGGACATTGTTCATGTTAGCAAACTACGACGCTATTTTGTACCTTCTGAACTGAGACTTTCTCGAGGGGAGGGGGGGAAGAGTGTAACGTATGAACAAGGCGATGGTAGGAGAAGCCGACGAAATAGAAGTGCGTGTGGATTAGAATAAATGTATGGCATCTGAATCACGACGTATCTCTGTTCTCTAACGTCATATATATATATATATATATATATATATATATATATATATATATATATATATATATATATATATATATATATATATATATATATATATATATATATATATATATATATATATATATATATGTATGTGTGTGTGTGTGTGTGTGTGTGTGTGTGTGTGTGTGTGTGTGTGTGTGTGTGTGTGTGTGTGTGTGTATGACAGAGTGAGAGATGCGTATTTGCTTCTCCAGCATTTTAAATCTTGTCTTAGTTGCATGATGGCGCTGTTACAGCACAGTGTCTGTTAAAAAGTGTGATCTAATTAAATGCATAGTTTTTTTGTTTTCGTTTACACTTCTCATCGTTCACAGCACCTGTACTGTGAAACGTGCCCGTTTGCTATTGCGAAGGAAACAATTCAAAGTATTTTACATAGTGCTGCCCAAGTGAACTAACGAAAGTCTAGCAACTCTGGAAACGCAGTACATTCTTTGGGACCCATTCGCAAAACTGAACGTTGTTGAAGTGGCATTTCAGTACTACCGAAACTTCACATTTCGCGCTTAATTCTACTGACATGACATTGCTCAGTGTTGTGATAGCTGCGCCATTTGCGCCGAACTGCGCCAAGAGGTGAAACCTGCTACATCCTGCTACATCTTGGCAAAGATTTCATTATTTGCGCCAAGCATGCACCAAGACGTCGTTTTTGCGTTCTTTCGGTGAGCAACAAGATGGCAGCCGCTCGAAATCGATACGTTACCCCTGCAATTTCGAGTGGCCGTCGCAGTAGACAGAAAAGTGATATGTAGCTGAAGTAGTTGTCGGGGACAAGCCTTCCAAACACGCCCTTACTGCGAAACTGACTGCGTTGGGTTTCAACTCGTCCATACTGTGAAACTTTCTGGGTTAGTTTTCTATTACTACAAGACACTATCGTGAGTTAACATTATTCAGTTCAATAAAATAGTTTCTAACTGATGTGGTTACAGTCGGAGAAAAGTAATAACGATATAGTTTTTCTTGGACGACAGTCTTACTTGACTGACTGTGTAAATTACTGTAATTGAGTACATGTACACTCCAAGGCAAAATTACCCGAAAGAGGAGCAACGGACCCCATAGGCGCGCACGATAAACGGATAGACCCTTGAACGAGTAACCACAGAGGGATGCATGCCGTGCGCAAACCAGTTAGTCTCCCTAAGGGAGGAACTGCGCGGGTGATGCCCGGATACATCACGTGTGCAAATCATTGTCAAGGGAACTAACCGTCCGCCTCGCTCTTAAAGGAGTCCTGACACAAAAATTTTCGCCCCGCGTTTTTTTGCTGCAATGTGTTGCTAGGGGCCTATTAGTCATAACACGGCACATCGTTTGCTCCAGCGCGCGACAGATAAATAATTACAAGCTCCTCATTACCGACACAGCCTCAGTTTCGGTTTGACAGAGCTCCAAAAACGACAAGCCGCCGGGCGCAACTATCACCACCTAGCGAGTGAAACGCTCGGTCGCGTGAGCACAGAACAGTGACGCACTTCCGCGCGGTCTGCATCGTCTGCTTGCATTCGCTTGTTACACACGCTGCGTGATGTCGTCGCCGTTATCGTCCTCGCTGTCGCCGTCGGGCTCATCGTCGTCTGATGGCGACGATTTTCTTGCGGCGGGGATGGAAGGAATTTTCGACGTGGCGAATCACTTCAGGTTTGACCCGCTGGCGAGGAGTGCTTCGTCGGGAAGCGGCAGCGATAAGCGACGACGACCACGATGAACCTCGCGTCGGCAATGTACAATGGTAAGACCCGACACATTCGTGCACAGGACGTTCGATTTTTCTACGTTCAATATTCGATTAAATCACCTGATAACATTGTGATGCCCTTCAACTTGTTGGTGCCGAAAAAAGCTACACCACAGCACCAGACGTGAGCGATGCACAGGGTCGAGTCGGAAGACCCATGTACGCCAAATCCGGCGCCTTTGTGTCAAAGCAATGCGCCTCGAAATGGAGCCCGCAAACGCGACTGTTCTGTACGGGGGACCAGTCCTGATACTCCTGACGTCCACAAGCGCACACGAACTCGATCCACTTCTGCCGCCGAGGTTCGTCGCGGGGAAACGTATGCAGCGATACGCCTGATCCCGACTTCGACGTGCAGAAGGAAACAGCGCAGAAGGATTTCGGCATTGTGGCCTGCCACTGCAGACCAGGCAGCACAGGGAAATCAAGAAGTCCTTGGGAGCAGGAAACGGGAAAGCTGTAGTGTCGTCAAACACAAAAACTTTCAACGCGTGCGCCGCGGCAGCGCCTCCTCTTGGCCGCGGCCACACACTTCGCGAGCAGCCGCCGAGCAGTCACCAACAGCGCAGCGGTATGCAGCGGCGAGCGCGTCAAAACAGAAATGGCGGCTACGACGTCATCATAACTTGTTAGTAGGGGGGTCACCTCGGGTCACCTCCGAGGGTGTCAATGCCGCCAGGTGCGGCCTATAATGCTGGATCGCGCACGCGAACTTCAAAATTCATATAAAATACCTTCCAAGCTCTATTCGCTGTCGATATTTTGCAGATGGTACACGCATGCACACGGGAATCGATCCAGCAGGCTATCTCGGCCGCGAAATTTTGTGTCAGTACCCCTTTAAGTCAGTGTTCCCGCTTGTGTTCGTGGTGGCGTGTTGGCAGTTGTGTCGCGCTCTACTACGCCGCGGCGCCTAGATATTCACGTATGCGTGGATGAGCGTGTGGTGCTGCTTTTACGTTTCGCCGCACTGATGAAGTTTGGAGCTGGTCTCAACACGCCGCACCGCCGCGCTGTATTTCTCCGGCCACGTAGCACCGTGGCCGGAGAAATACAGCGCGGCGTAGCAACAGCATTGCGTCGCCACCGGCTGGGAATGGCGGCCAAGAAGACACAAGGACTAGCGGATCCATGATTTCATTCAGACTCTGGGCAGAAACCGGCGCTGGATTCTTTCTGAAGTGTACCTGTCGCGTGCGCAAAACGCATCGCGCTTGTTGGCAACGGACTCGATCGTGTTTTATATCGCGCGCACGAAATGTCCCGTTAAAGGGGCCCTGCAACACTTTTTTGAGCATGCTCAGAAAACACTGCCGATCGGTAGTCCAGGCTCTCGAGAATACGCGAACAAAATATTATAGCGCAGCACGCGGCGTGGAATTCACAATAAATTCTCAAAGTCAGCTAAAAAATTGCTTTCTCTTCTCTCGACAAATGACGTTGCGTACTCAAAAATCACTCGTCACCGACATTGTATCAGCCATTGGCTGATTTGAGCATGGCGCGCTCGGTGGTTACAGAGGCCGCCGCGGGGAGGCCGCGACTTGTCCACGCGTGCGCACGCGATCGCAATGAAAATTCGCGTATTCGAATAAAAAAAAAGAGAAAAGCGCTCAAGATCACGAGGCGCGCGTGACGTACTTTCTTCCCCCGTGCCATCCCTCCCTGCGTAACTTCCAGTGCTTTTGTCGGTAGGAGAGAAGAGAGAATGCAATTGCAGCGTGCGACAAATCTTTGTAACTCCACTCGTACTGGACGGATTCAAAAAATTTTTGCGGCGGTGAATTCGTGAGGCAATAAGCCCTTTTAGTGAATCAATTGCATGGCTACTTGGAAAAGTGTTGCAGGGCCCCTTTAAGGTAAACTCGGCCAGTCAGGCACAATTTCCAGTCAGGCACAAAGCACAGGCGAGAGCCTGTGCTTTGTGCCTGACTGGAAATTGGCCGCCATTGCCGTCAGGGCGCCTGGACGCTCGCTCATCGAGTGTTCGCCGCGGTGATGAGCTGCGGTCGCTACGGGCTCGCAATATGGGCAGGGGCCTTGCCGCTGCGCTGCGACTCGTCGACAACGCATTGCGGTTGCCGTCAACGAGCTCGCTTGTATGTCGCTCGCTTGAAGTGCACACGCAGCTGGCGGAGGCTTCAGCTAGCCGACTTCAAGGAGCACTGACATCAAATTTACGTATGCGGATTTTTTTGCATCCGCGAGTAGCTATCGACCCCCAAGTAACGATTCTCGACTCAAAATGCAGCGGAGGGACGAATAAGTACCAGTAATGTTGATTAATATATCCGGTATCGAACGCGATTCAAAACGGGAGGAAAACCCGCCAAATTTTAGTGCTGGTAGCGCTACCTCGCGGCTACGTCGGGGCCGCTCCCCCAGGTGATCCCGCTGCCACAAAAAAAAAGGTGACGTCACGTCCAGCTGACATCGCTGACATTTCGTCTGCTAGGAGAACACGTGCAGCCATGTCTTTGTCGTCAACATTGTCGTCCTCGCCGTCGTCGCGGTCAACATCGACAAGCGACCCACTGGCTGCGTTGAGGTTCGAGGCTTGGAAATGCATGAAAGGACACGCACTTTCCGCTTTTTCCGCGCCTCGACGGGCAGGTTCGCACTACGCAGCGGCTCCCCGACATCCTGGCACGTACTGTGTCGCTCCGAATGATCGCACTCGCGCACGGCAAATCAGTCGATGCGACACGATGTACCGCAGGCACTGATCAACACAGCAAGGAGAGCCACTACTGAGACCATCGCCGGGCGTCGGCGCCACAATAAAAATGTTGCACTGGCTTAGCTCGGCTATGCCAGGATATACGTAGCGTTAGCAAAGGTTCAGCTGATTATTCTTAGCTTTCCTGATTGTCTAGATTGTCTAGGATTAGCTTGATTATCATGCTTACTGCTGCTACTATGACACACACACGGTATACGTATTATGTGGCACATGTATATTTATTTTAGTTCAACGTCAGCTTGCTTCTCTATTGCCACAGAGACGAACCCTACCTCTGCATCACTGGTTTCCTTAATTTCATTCCCTCTGTCACAGCATTTCATTCATTTCCGCGTACGTTACTTCACGCATCATACCCTCTTCTATTTTTTTCTTCCTTTTCTTTTTTGTTTTGTTTACATATAGGGTAAAGATAAGTAATGGAACACGTCTGGTATGTTTACGAAGTCCGTCTCGAAGGTCCGAGTCACACTGGCGCTTTCACTAAGCTTCACAGTATGGTGAGTCGATCGGCGAGCCTTGACGTCATCGAAGGCGTCTTGTTGTTGCTGCTGCAGAGATGGTCGGGCACGTCACTCAGCCTCCTGGCGACGCTGCTTTGCTAGACGTTCGTCCCTTTTCTCCGGTGTCTCCGCGGCACGTTTAGCCTTCTTCTGTTCATTCTTCCTACGCTCAACCGCTAATTGCCAGGGCAACTACTTCGGGATCCGATGAGTCAAGCTTCTCCGCTCTTCTGCGCCGTTGAGCGGCATTTCCACTCTCCTTCTCCATGGCTATACCACACTGGCAAACGCCAGTCAGAAGCGCAGCGGCTCCAGCGCAGTGTCAGACGGCGACTGCACAGCGAAGGCGAATAGCTGCGCGCGCTGGCACCAGTGCGTCTACCACGGCTACGACGTCATTCCTCTGGAATTCGCAAACCGGCGGCGGTGAGCCGCGCGCGGCGGCGGCGGAGTGCGCGGGAGGGAGGTGCCCGCTCCGTTGCACCAGCTGTGTGACATCACTGATCCTCGCGCATGCGCAGCACGTCTCTTGATGTGCCGCGCGAAACGGGCTTGGCTAGGCCAGTGTAGCTAACGCTACAAAACACACTCAGACCGTCGACGTCATTGTTACTAGCGTATCACTAGCGTACGACGTCACAAGTGTGATTCTATCACACCTCACACGTTGCACTAGTGTCGATGTCGCAGGGCATTCAGTTTTCCGTTGAGCGTTCATACGCTGTTTGCCCTCGAAATAAAATAACTTCCACGCGACGGACGGCATTCAAATTTGGCCAAGACGACCTATGCATACCGAGAAATCGAATTAAGGACACATCTCGACTATGAAATTTAATGTCAGTGCTCCTTTAAGCTGTGCTTCGGAACTCTGTGGAAACTGGTCGCCATTACCGTTGGCTTCCGCGTCAATCGGTCGCAAGCAGCTGAGCGCCTTTCGTGGCGGCGGCCCCGCGTTCGCTCGCTGTGCTCTGCCGGTCGCTCGAGGAACTTGGTGAAAATTTGTCGCCATTACCGTCGGCTTGCTCGGCGCTCGTTCGAAAGCAGCTCTGCGCCGTTCGTGGTGGCGGCCCCGCGTTCGCTCGCTGTACTCTGCCGCTCGCTCGAGGAACTTGGTAAAAATTTGTCGCCATTACCGTCGGCTTTCTCGGCGTTCGCTCGGAAGCAGCTCTGCGCCGTTCGTGGCGGCGGCCGCGCGTTCGCTCGCTCTTCTGTTCGAGGTTTGCTGGCGGCAGAAGCTCCGCGTTCGGCCCCGCGTTCGCTTGCTCGAGCTGTACGACGCCACTTGTAAAGAACTCGCCGACTTGTTGGCGGCACGGTGGTTCATGGTGCCTCGGCGTGGTGGCTGCGGCTGCCGCACTTGAGCTGTTGCGCTATGTGGCTCGAAATGCGTGTGATGATGTATGACATCACGGTGAAATGATTTGCATGCCATATTTTAGACGTGTGTTTTTATTTCACCTCGCGCGTATTTGCCATGTGCGTGTATCTTCATCCTCTTTGCCACGTGTGACTAACTATTTGCAATCTTTTTGTGCAGCCGTTGTCCACAACGTGCAGAAGGCTGTGTGCGCTGGTGCGTGCAATGCCAGTCATCTGTCGCTTCCGTTGGAAGAGCTTCTTAAAGACGACTGTACGAGATATGGCAACGTGGCTGGACCTGAATTTCACATCTGGCAGTGAATTCACGGAAAGAATTCTGAAATTTTATCCGTATATAGAAAAATAAGACATTTCATTCTCTCACTTTTGTCTTTCGTGGTTGCATTGACTGCGAAAGCAGTGAAACAGCCATGACTAAATATCTTTTCGCTTGTTCTTTTCCGCACCATTTGTTGCTCACTGCGGAGAAAAACACGCGAAAAAAGTATTAAGCCTTGCGGAGAGTAACTGTAGAAAATCATCCCTGGGGATTAACGCATAATTTGAACTGGGGATAAAAAGTTCATCCCAGTCGAGTATTTGAGTGGACCAACCGTTCAGCCGGTGAGGTGCAACTGTCGGGGCTAACGGTTGCCCGGTAAGGTGTAAATGTGAGGACTAAATGTTAGTCTATTGAGGTCAACTGTGAAGACTAACGGTTGCCCGCTAAGGTGCAAATGTGAGGACTAAATGTCAGTCCATTGAGGTGATCTGTAGGGACTAGCGATTGGCCGATAAGGTGTAAATGGGAGGACTAACTGTTAGTCCCTTGATGTGATCTCTGGGGACTAACTGTTGGACCCGGTGCGGTGAGTCCTTAAAGGGACTAATGGTTGTCGCAGCCCCATTAGTCCCCAAAAGGAAGAACGACACACCCTTTTAACACCATTTTGCCTTAGAGTGTATGTAGCACCAACCGTTTATTTCTTTTTTTTACTTTGTAAAGCTATTTGTTCTACTTTACTACTAAAATATTTCATGCAGGGTGTCTATGCTTTAATGTCATACAATGGACAGAGTTTATCAACAATACCAAGTGACTGTTACTTTGCTAAGAAAGCATGGTGTCCAAGGATTCCGGTATA
This sequence comes from Rhipicephalus appendiculatus, assembly GCA_030522465.1. Classification (NCBI taxonomy): domain Eukaryota; kingdom Metazoa; phylum Arthropoda; class Arachnida; order Ixodida; family Ixodidae; genus Rhipicephalus; species Rhipicephalus appendiculatus. Next base: position 17,901 of record JALIZH010003265.1, on the reverse strand, counting down.
TCTTGGCTGGGCTTCTCGACCTCGGCAAAGGTACATGTCAAACAGCTTGTCAAATGTAAATACGTACTCCGCCTTCCCATGACCGAAGATTTCGTCGAGCACACATTAAATAACGGGAACAAAGGACCCGTTACTAAACTTTATTCATCATCACCCATTAACCAGAACCCTAACGATTCTGTACATAAAGCACGACAGAAGACCCTTCTCCACACAATGAAAGCCTAGGTCATACTAAAAGCACAAACGTAATCAGATCTTTTCTTTTAAGTGCCGATAACTTTAGGGCCGGGGCTCACGTATGCTGTCGTGGCTTGGCGTAACGCAGGCAAAACCACTTATAAAAATAGAAAAGAAGAGCAAGCCAGCGAAAAATAGAAAGATAGAGAAAGAAAGGGAAAAATAGGAAGAAAGACAGAAATAAAGATAAGGATAGAAAAACGGAAAAAGAGAAAATGAAAGAAAGAGAGGAGGAAACAAAGAGAAAGCCGTAGAGAAACCCAGAAGGCTGCCCAGCTCTGCACTTCTTTCAGGCTGGGCACCACTATAGTGCGAGGCTGCTTTGATTTTTGAAAAGTAAATGGAATGCATGGAAAATTTAGACAGCTTGTGCTTCCAGTATTGTAACTAAAGCACCAGGGAAAGCCAGAGTCATTTACAAATACCAAGTAAATTCCTGGGAAGTGTTAGGTGGCTTGAGCTGACTGGACTTAATTAAGACTTGGGGACGTCTACAGAAAAGCGAAGAGTAGTGACCTAATTTCATGTTTAGGAGTACTGCAAATGAACATGCGGGCGTGAATGGACTTTGTTTGACATGTGTTGCAACAGCTCCGGCTTAGAGACAAACATTTGCGTCCGAAAATGGCAGGCAAGTAACTGCTCCAAATGGTTGTTAAGCTGCTCCCAAGTGACAATTTAGTTGCTCCAGAAGCTGCGCCAAAATTTCTTTGGTCAATCATATCACTGCGTTGCTGCATCACACGTTCCCTGAGAAGATGGCCCTCATAATTTTCCTCTGCAACTCTTCATCTTGAACAATAGTTCCACCAGAATTTATCACGCACCGCAATCGTCATGTATTTTTGCATGATTACTGGAAATAAATCTTACTACAACTTAGGAATATGAAAGCTTCATGTGGGAAAGTTCGTATAGTTACGTTACAATCACTCATCAAACAATCAATCAATCATTTAAGTTGAGTCATGTGAAAAAAGCCATTTAGAAAACACAAATTTATTACTGAAGATATAATTTATAATAGAAAATGATGCACTAAATTTAAACCTGGCTATATTTTGCTGTGCATTTCCATGCTCCTGTTTTTCCGCTCGTGTTTGGAAATCCATCGACATAATCGAGCGAGCAGAAATCACTACAAACGTCACAATTATCTAACTTTCGAGAAGCTAATTGATCAAAATTTGTTGAAAACGGTGATCGAATCAATTTTTCATGCTGTTTGCGCCCATGTTTTCTTACCCGCTATACTTCGCACTCTTAGAATCTGCCAGCTCACTATTGATCTGCCAGCTCACTATTGAAAAAAACAATAACGAAGAGCAGCGTTACGTCTAGCAGACTTACATACATATATGAGCTTTGTCATAGACCCAATGATGAAGTTTACCTTCTGGTAGTGCACATTGTAACGCAATACTACGTAAGTTTGTCTACTAACCAGACAGTTTTATCCACCTTTCCACCTGACGTCCCACTAAAAATATACTGCTACGCTTCCTTAGAAAGTGCAACTAATAGCATTTATCTGCATGAAAACTACGCAAGCGTTCACACTCATTCAGAACCTGAATAATGCATGGTGCATGTATTGCTGAGGTGAACTGCCGGCGAGCGAAATTATGACCTGTTTCTTTGACCGCAACGAGTGACTAGAACGAGAAGTGAAATGTAAAATTTCCTTTGGAATATAGGATGCTAGCTGATGCTATTTAGACGACGCGATGTTTTGTGAATGAGCCCCTATCATAATGCTTCGTTTGCAGAGTTGTATAGACATCCATTCTCGTGCTTTATGAGATATTAACTTTTTACGCAAGACCTTTCAACACCACTTATCCCAAAACATTACGCTACTGAGTTACGAGACAACGTAGCTCACATAGACAGCTGCGGTTCTATGGAATACACATTAAATATAGATTTTTGTTGAGCTCGTGATACTCGCATTTATAAAAGACAAGAAAATACAATTCAAACTAAATTTTCAAAGTGCTAGCCACCGTGGTGGTACAGTAGTTACGGTGTTCTACTGCTGACGCGATTGATGTGGGTTACATCCCGGCTGCGGCGGTGCCATTTTTATGGAGAAGAAATGTGCGAGCTTCCTTGATTTAAGTGCTTGTTAAGAAACTCAAGCGGTAGAAATTTTCGTAGTCCTCCACTGCGAAGTGCCTGATAACCATACCGTGGTTCTGGGCGCGTCATACTCCACAAATTATTATCATTAGTAGTATTGCAAAATGCCGGGCTAACTAAGCTCGAAATAACGGCGTGGTAGAAATGGAATCATTCTATCCAGATCATACATATGTGGCGCTTTTCTTCTAAAAAAGCCAAGTGCGCTTTAACTGAAACTGAAAAAACGCAGTTTTTTGCTGCGGACAATGTGGTCGGGCCAGCTCCAACATAATTTTCGACAGTGCGCTCATGTCACCAAAATACCTCAAATCTATATTGCGGCTAAAACCTATGTAGCCTACTTCGTCAGTATTCCAGAGTAAAATTTGTGTTTGCTTTTTAGAGATTGTAACATTTCATTCGGGCTTAATTTAGTTCGTAAAAGAAGTCTAAATCGCAGCAAATGAACGATACAGCAATATTTTGCGACATTAGCACCATGCTTGTGCTTCCGTCGGTGCAGCCTTTTGTTGCATTGGCGTAACGACGATAACTAGACTTGTAGAGCGAGTGGTACTACCAGGGAAAATGCGTACCATTCTGGACTGCCGGCAGCCTTTTGTCGTTCCTGGCATCTTGAGGGCTTTCAGAAATATGCTTGTTTGTTTGTTTGTTTGTTTGTTTGTTTGTTTGTTTGTTTGTTTGTTTGTTTATTTATTTGCTTGTTTCTCGCCTGAAAACTGTTTCAGCTCTTCTTCAACTTCTTTTTTAGCCCATTTGATTTCCCGCCGTTTCGGATCACTTGTTCTTCAAGGAATAAAGCGGTGCCCAATATCTTCATTTCAGTTGTCTTCAATTTGAAATATACCGTCTCGGAGTGAAAGAAAGCCATGATGTGCAGCGCAAAGATTGTCGGATGAACGCAATATAGGAAAGCTACTAGAACCCAAATGAAACAGTTTGGACCCGGTCACGTCGGTTGTTTTGGTCGTGTTTGTTGAACCACCACTGATTTAATGGATCTGACTCAGTTTGATCCAAGCAGATAAAGGATTTCGCTGAGTTTTTTTTTAATTCAAAGCTGCCTTTTTGAGTTCACGTTACGATGAGGAAATGTCCCATTTTGATTAAAATTCGTTTGAAAAAGAAAAATATTTTGGCACGTCTGATGCTCCCGTGAAACTGACCCCTTTTCTGATTTGGTTCTTCAAGAAAAAAAAAAAAAACGCCACATGTATAGCACAAGAGTGTCATCATGCTTTGGCCGAAAGAGGGCTGTTCGAAGCACTCTGAAATGACCCATGCTGGAAAGGATTTCTTTATTCTTTCAAGAGGCAACGTTTGGTGGCATTTTGATTCAAACTCTCTGCCCCCCTCCCGGCCAGCCGCCCCCCCCCCCCGGAATCCACCATCTTCACTGTCCTCCCAGCCCTTTTAGGACTAAATTTCGTTACTGCGGCCCGCTGCTTGAGGTTTGTTGGAGGCCCCTTCTATATATCTTAATCCAGAGCGTCCTGCGTGACAACAATACTTACTCCTTCGCGGTGACACGGCTAAAATAGCAATACACGGCGCTACGCCTTCTTTTTCAGAACATTTGTTACGGTATCATACCCTGCACATCCAGATACAGGACCGCCAGGGGTCCGCAATGTTCACACCGAAGTGTGTTTTCGACTGCGAAAAGCAACTTTAGAAAAAATCTAGGATGATTTCCGGCGCAGCTAGCTGTGTTTGTCGGTGATACATCACAATACGAAAAACTTCGGGGAGGGGGGGGGGGGGGCCTGAAGCCCCATAAGCCTCCCCCCCGGCCACACCTCTGATAGATAGATAGATAGATAGATAGATAGATAGATAGATAGATAGATAGATAGATAGATAGATAGATAGATAGATAGATAGATAGATAGACTCAAAGTGCCTACAGTGCCGAAAGAAATGCCTCGCATTAAAAATCCGTCCGCGAGGCCTAATGTATTAGGCGTCTGACTTAGGATCAAAAGATTGCAGGTTGGAGTCCTGTCGTAGACGAGTTCCTTATTTTTTTATATTTTGATGCTTTACTCATGCCTTACAACGTCTGCGTAGTCACGGCGCTAAATACGGCACCATCTCTCTATAGGGCGAGTTTCAAATGTCGGAATTGATGAGCCTTATATTCTTCTGAATGTCTGATGATTTATCCCAGTTCGTGTAATGCGTTATTATCAAAGCCCAAATATCACACAAAATACGCATAACGATAAACACAAGGTAACATCCATGGTGCTTTGCATGAAATGTCCGCTGCCCATATCCGTCCTCGAGGCCTTAGCCTGTTGAGGGCATGGATTTAACCGGTACGAGCTCAAAGAGGCCCAGGGACCCGCCAGAGGGAGGAGATGGACGTGAAGGTGACGACGGTAGCTGCGAGAGTCCTCCTTCGAAAGCTACGCTTCTCAGACGCGCAACCTTGAAACCAAAAGCGAACATTCCGCTAGACAAGCGGCATTCGCCGCAGGCTGCCCAGCATTAGCGGGGTCGCTATCTGGGAGTGGTCGATGGTTGTGGACGGTCTTCGTGCGGAACTTCCTGACCCTAGTGCTAGTTTGCAACTGAACTGGTGGGCCTACAAACAATGCGCCAAACATGAAGGGAGAGTAGAACGATGTAAGTTTGTTTGCAGTATGATTCGGAGGATGGAGACTGTCCTGACTGGACAGAAGTGGCAGACTTGTCTTGTGTACCTTGACGTTGTGGTGGTCTTTTCTGTAACGTTCGAGCAACACCTTCACCGCCCGCGGAGTGTGCAAGAAGCTATACGAACGGCCGACCTAACACTCAAGCCAGAGAAGTGCCACTTCGGTGATGAGGAGCTCGAGTTTCTTGAGCATGTAGTGAGCGCCAATGATGTCCGGCCTGATCCAGACAAGCTTGCCGCTGTTGCCGCATTACCACCTCCTGTCGATAAGAAAGCCGTCCGGCGCTTCCTTGGTTTGTGCGCCTACTATCGTAAATTTATGCACGACTTTTTACAGATAACGGAACCCCCTGACTTGCCTCACAATGGACGACATACCATTGGTCTGGGATAAGGGGCAACAAGCGGCTTTTGCTGAACTGCGACAGCCCATGCAATCAGCACCCGTTCTCGCTTATTTCGACGATGATGCTGATATAGAGGCACAGCCGGCGTCAAAAGTTGAAAGGCCGCTCGGTCCTACAAAAACTTTGAATTTCAAAGCACCCCTATCGGAAAACCCAGTGGCACTGTCCCAGCGCCATACCTGATTATGGGACCAGTGTGGCGCTGGATACTGGGACACTGGCACCAGTGTGGCGCTGGATACTGGGACACTGGCACGGGGCACACTGGACGCTGGCGCGCTGCACACTGGCACACGCGTTATGGGCCAAAATCGGGCTTTTAAATTGTTTTTAAAAATTTTGGTTATGCCCACATCGTAATTAAGGGCGGAAAACACGAGCACTAGGACAAAAGAAAAAAAAACAAAAAAATTTTTAAAAAAACGAGCGCGCGGGATTCGAACCTGCTATGTTGACGAACCACTTATTGCGAGCCTGACACGCTACCCACTACGCCACACTCGAAAGATAAGACTGGTTATTATTTCTTCATCTTATAGCTAATTCCGGTATCCAATAGCAATGTTTTCTTGTTTAGAAACGCAGATTTTCGTCTCTTCGTGCTCGCGCCAACCTGACAGGAGATTGTTTGTTTGTTTGTTATGGGCTGCCTTGGATCAGAACGTCTACCTGGCACGTTCTGCATCAAAACTTATGAGCGTAGTCGCAGATGTGTTGCGGCAATCGCACTGTCTCGCTAAGCGGTTAGTCATACCTACGTAGCAAACATCGTGCATCTGAACTGCTCACTGAACACTGTACTTTCCGTCACCCGTCTGAACATATTTTCTGTCCCCTTGTTTACGTTCCGCGTACTAGATCTGCAGTAGTTCACTCTAGCCGAAGCGAGCATTAGGCTTAGGGCCGCAGTTCGTGAGCCACGGTCGCTGTGAAGATCGTGGATATATATTCCATTACAAAGAGTCTAATAACCGCTAAAATGTGGTTTCGATCATAACTGACCCAAGCGAGGTCATATTTGCACCTTCGATTACACAAATCAGAAGCTAAAATCGCCGAGATTGGGTGTTGCAGCGGCTAACTGCTTCTGTGGTACGAGCGGGAACGACTGACTGCTAGAGCAGGTTGATCTTGATTATCAGACTAATACTACTGCCATATTGTGTTGCGAATGATGAGTTCTTTCGATGTGGTTTATAAACTACATTGACGACACTCGAGCAGCACACTTCAAGGAAAGCGCACGTGCGCTCGACAGATGATTGCCTTAGCCTACAAGCACATCCGGCGCCTAACGGAAAGTAAAGCTATATATGTGTAGCACACAGGACAGAACATTTTGAAAATATTTGGTAAACTTTACGCTTGACATCTCGCGATCCAATATAAAGTCTAATAGAAAGTCCATCAAGCGCGCCCAGTTTCTTCCAATGTGCCGCCGGTGTTCCCAGTGTGCGGGCAGACACTGTACGGCGTGGCCAGTGCCTCCCAGCGCGCTGTAAGACACTGGGCGACGCTGCACAGTGTGTCCCAGTGCGTTTCAGCGCACTGGGCGACACTTGCCACGCTGTACTGCGTCCCAGTGTCTTCCACCGCGCTGGAGTACACTGGGACACACTGTACAGCGTTTCCAGTGTCACCCAGCGCGCTGAAACGCACTGGGAGACACTGGAAACGCTGTTTTTTTTTTCGATAGGGACTGTGTGAATCTATTCGTTAGAATTTCTCAGTACATGTTGCTAGCGCGTTTCAGAACAGACCGTAAATCTAAAACGGGGCTGCCTACCGAAGCAGCGGTAATATTCACCTTTTTCTTATGCCCCGTGGTCTCTGAACTTTTTTCGCTGAATGTACATACTGACGCCAGCAACATTGGTCTCGGCGCACTGCTCGTTCAGCGTCTAGATGGCCTGGAAAGAGTCATAGCCTACGCCAGCCGCTCACTATCCCGTGCCGAGGCGAATTATTTGACTACGGTGAAAGAATGCCTCGCAGTCGTGTGGGCGATCACAAAGTTTCGCCCCTACCTTCATGTCAAAGTAGAGATGGACCACCATGCCCTCTGTTGGCTGGCAAGCACGCGCGACCCTTCAGGACGACTAGTACGGTGGAGCTTGCGGCTGCAGGAATTTGACGTCACCATCGTTTATAAGTCTGTCCGTAAGCATGAAGACGTTGACACATTGTCGCGCGCACCCCTTCGTCTCGTCAGTCAGGGAGCAGAGAACGACGATGGTTTTCTGGGCGCCATTAGCTCTTCGGACTTCAGCAGACAGCAGCGAGATGACGCAGAGATCGTACCGATGATCGATCATTTAGAGGGCCGCGACACAACCATACCACGCCTTCTGTCCCGCTAGTTGACGTCGTTCTACCTGCGCGACGACCTGCTGTATAAGAAGAACGCCCGTTCCAACGACCGTGTTTACCTCCTGGTGGTTCCTCGAGACATGCGTGACGACGCCCTCTTCGCTTTCCATGACGAACCCACGTCTGGCCACCTAGGCTATTCACGAACACTTGCCAGAGTAAGCGAGAGGTACTATTGGCCCGGACTTTCGGCGAGCGTCAAACAGTACGTTAAAGGCTGTCGAATGCCAGCGCCGAAAGCAACCTTGTGTTAAGCCAGCTGGCTTACTTCAGCCAACTGAACCACCTTGCACGCCCTTCGACCAAGTCGGCATAAACATTCTCGGGTCGTTTTCCTTGTCTGCTGACGGCAACAAATGGGTGATCGTCGCGACCGACTACTTAACGCGCTACGCTGAGACGCAGGCGATCCTACGAGCCACGGCTTCCGGGATAGCGCAATTCTTCATGCGCCACATCGTGTAGCGTCACGGTGCCACTTCCAGTGTTATAACCGACAGGGGGACAGTATTCACGGCACAGCTTAAGGACCAAGTTTTTGAACTAAGCAACACCACACACCGAAAGACGACCGCGCACCATCCGCAAACCGACTTACGAACGACTGAATAAGACGCTCGCAGACATGATCGCAATGTACATCGACGTACAGAACAAAATATGGGACCGGATGTTGCCTTACGTGACCTTCGCGTATAACACCGCCGTGCAAGAGACCATGCGATTCACGCCATTTCGGCTTCTCTACGGCCGCGAAGTGCAGACCATGCTGGATTCTATGCTACCGTGTCAAGACGCCGACGAGTTGACAACTGACGACGAGGAACTTGCAGAACGTGCCAAGGTACTTAGGCAGCTTGTGTGACTGCTAATCGGCCATCAGCAGCAGGCAAACGCTCGATGGTACAACATCCGCCACAGGGAAGTGTTCTATAACCCCGGCGACCAAGTTTAGGTGTGGACACCCGTTCGGCGCCGTGGCCTCAGTGAAAAGTTACTGAGCCGGTATTTCGACCCGTCAGTTACGCCGCGTCAGTTACGTCAACTACGAAGTGGTCCCGGACACAACATCGCAGGCACGGACCAGGACACGCCTGAGTCCGGACGTAGTTCATGTTGTGCGATTGAAACCATGCATTGCGCGTTCGTAACTGTCTTTTATCGTAATAATAATAACAATAATATCTGGGGTTTAACGTCCCAAAACCACGATATGATTATGAGAGACGCCGTAGTGGAGGGCTCCGGAAAGTTTGACCATCTGGTGTTCTTTAACGTGCACTGACATCGTACAGTACACGGGCCTCTACCATTTCGCCTCCATCGAAATGCGACCGCCGCGGCCGGGATCGAACCCGCGACCTTCGGGTCAGCAGCCGAGCACCGTAGCCACTGTTCCACCGAGGCGGGCAGTCTTTTATCGTTCACCGGCCTTTGTTGATGCCTTTCATCTTATTTTGTGAACTCGCTTGTTCGTTCATTGAATTTCTTTATTGTCCGCTCTTTATTTTATAATTTCCCTTTATATGGGTTTTTTATTTCCCTTTTCTTTTCTTTCCACGCGCCTATGTTGCAACATCGAGGTGGTGCTATTTCTTTTTCTTTATCCCTTGTCTTTTTTTCGTTTTTTTTTTTTTCGGAAGGGGCATAATGCCACCTGCATGTAGTGGGTCGAGGGCAAGAGCGGCTCTCGCCCTAGGAAAGAAAAGAAGAACACTCGTAAAGCAGAACGCGCCATTGTTGCGCCGGTTTTGCAATAAAAATTCAGGGATGCGTAGAGCAACTTTACTTATGGTGTATAAACTTTACGTACGCCCCATTTTGGAATTCGGTTGTATTCTTTTTTCCGGATGTGCTGCTTACAAGTTAAGACCTCTAATATTGCTGAAAAGGCAGGCGCTGCGTTTGTGTCTCGGGCTACCGAAATGTGTGGCTAATAAGGTGCTGTATTTGGAAGGTCGGGTCATGGCGCTTGTGGCAAGATTTAAACAGCTTACTGTGCAGACATTTTTAAAGCTTTACGATGCACCTCTCTCGTTCGCAGACAGTGTTCATCACATCTCCTGTTTCTTTCTTTATGCACCCGTGACGGCGTTTCCGAAGGCCACAAGTCATGTTTGTAGAGTCTCTGCTATCGGACCTGCGCGTTTCCCCTAACGAACCTAACTTCCCAAAAAACAGTGTTCACTGCAGCTTAATTTAGTTTTCGAAGATATTTTTCCAAAAAATGCTAAGTTACTTCCAAAGCGTTTTCTCGAAGGCCTTCTTCAGGATCATCTCGGTCAATTTCCTGGTCACTTGGTTATTTCTACGGACGCAACGCAGAATCTTCAGAAGGCCGGAGTAGGCATCTTTTCCCATCAACTTAATTGGTCTTTTGCGCTGCGACTGCCCGATTTCACCCCAATATTTCTGGCAGACTTTCTGGCCATCAGTTTGGCAATTAGAAAACTAAGTTCTCAGCAATCAAAAGTTATTATTATTACTGATGCATTATCTGTTTGTGTGCATTGAACGTCCGCCAAGCAATCGCATCTTCTCAGGATTTTTTTTTACTCTTGTTCCACGTAGCCTATCGGAAGTTCGGTTCTTGTGGGTCTCCGGGCACGCTGTAATTTTCCTGAATGAAGCAGCTGACTCGCTCGCTACGGCGTCTTTAAATGGCCCGGTTCTTCATATAGTTCCACATTTTCCTTTCATTACAGGAGAAAGATTCAAGCGCCTGTTATATTTAAAAAACAGTCAAACAGCTCTCATACAATCTGATAAGTTTCAGCACTTGCAGTTTTCATGGAACACCACAAAATGCCTTTCACGTCAATGCGAAGTGACCCTCACTAGCTTTCGCTGTAGAGTTCCCCCGGCTAAATTATTAACTTCACAAATCTGGCTTCTCATTAACTAACCTCTGTGCATTTTGCAATGAACCCGAAACAATAGAACACTTCCTTCTCTCATGCCGCCGTTTCGCCCTCACTCCGCTGAATATTTCTTGAAATGCCGACTGGTAAACTGGGGGTTAACGCTTTCTACCTCCAACCTGTTATCATTTGGAGCCAGCCAGTTTGGTACAAGCCGCAGTGCTGTTCTTACTACGCCACATAAGTTCATACAAGCAACCGAAAGGTTACGCTGCTAGTGTTACCGACCGATGGAAAAAAAATTTTCTTTTAAATGCGAAGCATTTCTTAGCGAACTTCGGCGGCTTTGAGCGTATCTATCTATCTATCTATCTATCTATCTATCTATCTATCTATCTATCTATCTATCTATCTATCTATCTATCTATCCGCCTACGACTTTGTGCTCTCCTGGCCGTATCGTTAGCTTGATATACACCAAATTTGGGATTGAGTGACGTGACTGTATGACGAACATGAATGACAGGTGGTAATATGCAAATAATGACGTACATGTCATGAACAACATGATTCACATGCCATGCTCACAGGCGCGCTCGCGGCCGTTTCGTTGGCTTGATATACACCAAATTTGGTATTGAGTGACATGACTCTATGACGAACATAACAGGCAAGTGGTAATATGGAAATCATGACATGTCATGAGCGACATGACTCGCATTCCACGCTCATGGCGCGCTCGCAGCCGTTTCGTTAGCTTGATATACACCATATATGGTATTGAGTGACATGATTGTATAATGAACATAAGTGGCAGGTGGTAACATGATAATCTTGGCATGCATGTCATCTACAACGCCATTTACATGCCACGCTCATGGTGCGCTTGCGTCTAGTTCGCTAGCTTGATATACACCAAAATTGGTATTGCGCGACGTGACTCTATGACGAACGTAAATGACAGGTCCTAACATGTAAAACATGACATGCAAATTATGTAAAGCATGATTTGCTCCTTCCTGGCTGCTTCGCATTACATCGATTCCCACAGTGCGTGGGATCTGCCGGCTTTTTTCCTATCTTTATTTATGGATTTTTTATAATCATTTTACGTCTCTGACTTTTCATTTACATTGCATTTTATCCTCTTCTTTTTTTTACGTTGCACAGCCTTTATTTTTCCCTTTATAATAGTCAGTGTGGCCAATCCCCCTTGTGGGTATGAGCCAGCTTCTCGTACTCGACAAAGAAACAAACAAACAGACGCGACGCACACGCTTTTCAAGAGCCAGCTACTCGGTGGTTCATTAAAGACCCCACTGCTTCTGAAGTCTCGTGACCATATCAAGAATGCGTATACAAAAGCTACACAGAGTTTTCGCTGAGTATATATGGGGTTCAACTTGGCAGCGAACGAGCCGTACAAATTTATTTCTACCACTGAAGGCAGGCGGCCTCGCTTTAGCACATTTATTTTAAATGCGCGAAGCATTTCTCAGCGAACTTCGGCAACTTTGAGCGTATCTATCTATCTATCTATCTATCTATCTATCTATCTATCTATCTATCTATCTATCTATCTATCTATCTATCTATCTGTCTATCTATCTATCTATCTATCTATCTATCTATCTATCCGCCTACGACTTTGTGCTCTCCTGAGCGTATCGTTAATTGGACGTATACCAAAATTGGTACGACATAACATGACTGTATGGTGAACATATATCACTAGTTATATCATGAGAATCATGATATATTTGTCAATGAATGATATGATTTACTTGCCAAGGTCTTGGCGCTCTTGCAGCCGTTTCGTTAACTTGATATATACCAAAATTTGTATGCCATGACAACAGTGTATGGCGAACATAACTGATAAGTCTTAAGGTACAAATCATGACACGCATGTCACGTAATTCATGATTTACATATCATGCTCTCGGGGCGCTCGCGGCAGTTAAATTTAATGGATATGCAACAAAATTGGTATTCCGTGACGTGACTGTATCATGAACATACATTACAGGTGGTATTATGAAAATAATGATATGGATGTCATGTGCGCCATATATACATGCCACGCTCATGGTGGGCTCGCGGTTGTTGCAACCGCTTGATCTACACCGAAATGGGTATTGCGTGACGTGCCTGTATGACGAACATATATGACTATTGGTAACATGAAAATAATGACATGCATGTCATGAGCGCCACGACATACGTGCCACGCTCATGGTGACCTCGCGGTCATTTCGCTCGCTTGATATACATCAAAATTGGTGTCATGTGACGTGACCGTAAGACGAACGTACTATCGTGAGCAATATGAGCTCGAACACGCGAGCGCGTGGCGAATAGCCTCGAACCCTACATTGGCTGATTCGCAGCGGCCGCTGTCGGAAACAAAGTGGAAAGGGCGACGCGCTTCTGCTAGTTGTTGAAACTCCCGCCTCGATATCTTTTCTTCAAAACGGCAGCTTATAGCGTGTCAATGGGTGCCAGCGGTGATATGAACTCACATCAAGGCGCCCAACCACACCCAATGAACCATCAGGCAATGTAGCTGCTGAGATATCGGCTGTGACGTTGCCCGGCGTGATGCACAGGCAATGCTTGTATTACACCTAAGAGGTAGGGGCTGAGCATGTTGGTACGCACCTTTCAATTATTTTGTTTTTCGTGCATTTTTTTCCCCATCGTGTTATCATTGCTAGCGGCCGATGGCACGCAATCAGTTGCCGTTTCGCAGCAACGCCAGTGAAGCGGGAGTGCCAACAATCAGCGGAACAGCGCTCCTCCTTTCCCCTCCGATTTCGGCAGCGCCATCCCCGTATCACGTTATCTGTGTTTTGAGGCTCTCTGCCCCGCGCTCGCGTGTTCGAGCTCATATTGCTCACGATAGTACATGACAGGTGGAAACGTGAAAATAATGACACGTGTCATGAATTTCATGACACGCTCATGGTGAGCTCGTTGCCATTTCACTCGTTAGATATCCATCAAAACTGGTATTGCGCGGCGTGACTGTATGAAGGACTTATATGACAGGTGGTAACATGAATTTAATAACATGCATGTCCTGTTTACAATGACTTACGTACCACGCTCATGGTAAGCTTGTGGCCATTTCGCTCGCTTGGTATACCCCACAATTGGTGTTGCTTGATGTGATTGTATGATGAACATATATGACAGATGGCAAGAAAAAAAATAATGACTTGCATGTCATGCATAACATGATTTACATGCCACGCTCATGGTGAGGTCGAGGTCGTTTTGCTCGTTTGATATACACCAAAATTGGTGTTGCGCGACGCGACTATATGAGGAGCATATATGATAGGAAGTAACATGAAAATATTGACATGCATGTCATGTGTGCCATGACTTAAATGTAGGCCACTCCTTGCTGGTGGCTTCGCATTACATCGATTACCCCGGAACGTGGGATCTGTCGGATTTTCTTAAACAGGTAGTGTCACGATTCTTGTTATTTCAGGATCAAAGAAACAACTTCCCTGCACACATTTGTTCAACTGAGCTTGAGTGATGCTCTCCCATAATTCGTTTCATCAGATTATAGGAAGGGTTTGAGAATAACAGGATTCCTACTTGAAGTGGTATGGTCTTTTCGGTTTTCGCATGCACGTTTTTCATTGGAGTATCTTAGCAGTGTTGCGAGGAAAAAGAACTGCACAAAGACATTATAGACGTCAATTTACCCATGCCAGTATACCGATCCATATAAGGTAAAAACCACAGTGCAGACGTGTTCAAACGGGTTAGAGAATGCCAATACGTGCGTCGTGTAAAACCTTTTTCTTTCAACTGCGACATTGCCTGTGAAGCCTTGGCCAAAATACAGAGCGATTTTTGTGCCATGGTCAATAAATTGTCTCAGATGCAGATAGCCTGAGACGATCGAACATATATTCCTGGATTGCTCTGATGTGCTATTTTTTGTGGCACGTGCTACAACGCACCTTGAAAAAGGACTTAATAGTAACGCCATAAGGCATACGATTTCTGCGAACGATCAATGACGATGGTGCGCCGTATGATATTTTCATGGTGATGATACTACAGAGCATTTGGAAGACTCTAATAGCAGTGCGCCATGAAGACATCTTTATATTGTCACCGAGAGAGTACTTCAATGAGAGCATTGTTTATATTCGTGACAGCCGTAAACACATGATGGATAAACCAGTGTGGTGTAATCTAGTGGACATTTCGATATATCATAAACCATTTTAATGTCAAGCATTAGCATAAGCATGGTTAATGGTTGTTTTATCATTCTAACTCAGATTTTGTATCGCAACTTGGAACTAAAGAAAACAAAGCGTCCACGTGGCCCATTCCACTTCCGGCTTTCGAGCGATACGGTCGCGGGATGTTTGGCTCCAACGGAGCGGTTTCAGCGGCCCGTGCAGGCCGCGGTAACAGGGTTTTTGTGCCTAGTTCCGAGGACTATCAGGTGATTCTGCCCAATCTGCCTTCCGGACGCATCGTTGCGAACACGGTTTTCATGCATGGCGATCCAAGAGCCCGGCCCTACCGCGTCAAAGATTACAGGGACACTTTGGCCAAACTTGGTGCGCTCGCCGACGTTGTCGCGTTGGGGGCGTATCAAATGAACCATGTGTGGGCTGTGACAATGACGAGTGCTGACGCTGCTCGGAAATTGCTCTCCGCCGTCGATGTGAAGGTAAAGCATCGCCCCTGTTTGCTTATCGACCCAAATAACCGTGAGGTTCGCTCAGTGGCGTAGCCAGGGGGTGGCACACCGGGCACGTGCCCCCCCCCCCGAAATTTTTTTTCGCCATGGCATACATAGCGAAAAATTGCCATTTCAAGGGGTGCCCTCCCCGAAATCAAGGAGGTGCCCCCCCCCCCCGAAAAAAATTTCTGGCTACGTCCCTGGGTTCGCTTGAAGCTGCATTGGTTGCTGCATGGTGTGACCGATGAAGACGTACGCGTGGCCCTGACGGCCTACGGGAAAGTTTTAGAGGTGATGCGTGAGAAGTGGAGAGCGCAAGGTGTCACCGAAAAGGGCTTGACGAAAAGGTCTGTGTGCCTACAATTCCATTCTGACGTAAAAGTCGATGACATTCCGCACCAGCTCAAGATTGCCGGAGAGTTGACCCTCGTTGTTGTTCCGGGCCGTGCTCCATTGTGCCTGCGCTGTAAGAGTACCGGCCACATACGTCGTGACTGCCGAGTGCCTCGCTGCAATCATTGTCGCCGCTTCGGCCACGAAGAAGCGGAGTGCGCAAAGACATACGCCAGCGTCACCGGACCAGTACAAGCAAATGACGTAATGGAGCCCCTCATGGATGAGGCTGACTCGGAGGAAACAGCAGGAGAGGGGCCAAGATCAGCTCTCCAACGTGGGTCGCCGAGCACTCAACAGGAGCATCTCCGTGATGCACCAGGTAAGCCCGAAGCCGGGCTTCCAGAAAAAATTCCCCATCTCCCCGCTAAAGGAAACCATGTGTGGATGCGAAGCAGCGGGGAGATAATTAGCGTGAGCGGGAGGAACGTCGCCGCTCTCATTTCACGGCAGCGGTCCGGGCGCTCATCGCGACGCTGCACAGGAGAGAGAATGAGGCGCGCGCGCTCCGTCATTTTCATACCGCGGAACTACCGTGGCGCCCCCAGCGGAGTATGCAGCTGTCACACCAGCTGTCGTGCGCGCCGCTCCGTAGAGGATTCCTAGAGGAGATGACGGGGGGACGTGCATGCGCTGTGGGGGTGTGGGACGCGGGAGCCGCTCCGTAGAGTGGAGGATTCCAAGAGAAGAGAGGGGGAAAGGACGCGCATGTGCTGTGGGGATGTGGGACGCCGGAGCCGCTCCGTAGAGTAGATGCTTCCTAGAGGAGAGAAAGGGGGGTGAGCGTAGGAGAGGGGGACGCGCATGCGCTGTGGGGGGTGTGGGACGCTCCCGTAGAGTAGAAGATTCCTAGAGGAGAGAAAGGTGGTGAGCGTAGGAGAGAGAGGGGGGAGGGGGACGCGCATGCGCTGTGGGACGCGGGAAGGAGGGACGGACTAAGCACCCTCCCAACACATGCAAGCAAGATCAAGGAATGGGGGTCAACCTGGGCGACAGACACCACCTGCCTAGCCATTGCTAAGCAGCCTCTCGGTGCTCTCGGCCATGACTCAAGGAATGGGGGTCAACCTGGTCGACAGACACCACCTGCCCAGCCATTACTAAGCAGCCTCTCTGTGCTCTCGGCCATGACTCTGATGATTGTAGTAGGGTTGACGGCCTTCATATTACTACAGTGTTATGGTTCGCATAATGGGTGCTTCCCTACTTCATGAAAGTGGCCGGACGCGGGAGGGGGACGGGGGACGCGGGACGCGGGAGGGACGGACAGAGCCCCGAGCATAAGATGCTTCGCATCTAAAACTCGCGGAAGGGAGGAACGAAAAGGTTGTTGCAAGTAGCACCGGCGACGCCCTTTCCGGCGGATCCGTAGAGACCCACTCCGAGCCAGAACCGATGTCTGGGATTGACGATAGTGTCATTGCGACGGGGAAGCGTCCCCATGACGCGGAAAAAAATGAGGAGCCCAGTGCTGCCGCGACGGACGAGCCACCCGCCAAGACGACTCCTTTGCGGCGTTCTCTCCTTCGGCCACGGCCGAACCTTTCGACGGAGCGCAAGACGGCGGAAACGCCGCCTTTGCCACCGTGAGGACTATACTGGTTCCAGGCATTCGAGAAGCGCAGCTGTGAGGTAAGCGCCATGCCCCGGGTTTTTCACAGCCTCACAATGATGATAATAGAAAAGGCATTTCGTGTGGCCACTTTAAATGTGCGTGGCCTTGCCTCAAGGCGAAAACAGTGTCAACTGTACCGACTAGTAAGCGACCTCGACCTTGACTTCTTAGCAGTGCAGGAAACTAAAGTCGAGGGCGACGAGGAAACCGGGGGCATGGTGCGCCAATTCTGTCGCGTTACTCGGCTATAGTTAGCCATGCCGTAGGAACTTCTTCTGGCTGTTTGTTGTTCATCCGACAGAGTCTGGGAGCTAAAGTAGAAGCCGTGACCTCATGCCCATCTGGACGGCTCATCGTATGCGATATTTCGTTTGCGTCACTAGAATGGCGCATAGTTTGTTTATACGCCCCGACTGCAGCTGATGAAAGACGCGTGTTTTTTGAACAGCTAAAGCAGTATACTCAGTGTAACAGGCTGCTTA
>JALIZH010003264.1:0-25460 GCA_030522465.1 Rhipicephalus appendiculatus | reverse complement strand
CAGACGGTCCACTTCTCGCGCCAAGGTTTAGATGTCCACTAAAAAATGCCCCCACCTCCCCCGAAGGGAATCGTGAGGAAATGCGAATGCATTTCGCGCGCGCTTCACTCCATTTATATGGTGGTTGTGGTTCGAAGAAGGAAAAAGGCGCCTAATTTCTGCAGCCCGGTCGGGAGCATGGCGCAGCGCCTGTTTTTTTTTTTCTTCTTTTTTTTTTCTTTTATCGCGGCAGCTCCCGCCGAGCTGCCACGATGCGAGCGCCCTCACGCACCAGAGCGCGCTCCTCCTCTCCACTTCTGCCATCGCCTTGAGAGGCGCCCAGCCAGCGAACGGTCGAGAGTGAGGCGCGAGCGGACGGGAGAGTGGGGCGCAGGGAGGAGAGAGAGCGAACGGCGAGAGAAGGAGCTGCGAAGCACTGCACCTATCCTCCTCCTCCGCGGACAACGCCGGACAACGCCGTACAACGCCGGACAACGCCGCCTGACATAGCGCGGCTAAGAAATGCATTCGCATTTAAAAGCGAAGCCTGTCGTTTCCTTTCTTTCTTTTCCACGACGCGTCTACTTTGCAAGTTGATAGCGCTTTTGCAGTGCAGTGCTCTTATCAATGCCTTTCACTGTCGAACTTGTTCACGGGTACCTATTCCGTGAACATAAGCCATTAGCCAACGAAAGTTAACATGTCTCCTGGTGCAATGACTGCTCCTAAAAGAATAAATTATTAGGTAAGAATTGCTTGAACTGTGGTCTGCGGTAAGTGCCAGCCTGGGACGCGATGTCTCAAAACCGCTCATGGCAAAAAATACCTTTGACACGCTAAACAGAGCATTACAGTGTCGAAGAATACTTGAGATTTTTCTTATTTGCGCGGCGACAGTGAGTGAGTGAGTGAGTGAGTGGTGGTGAGTGGTAGTGAGTGGTGAGTGAGTGAGTGAGTGAGTGAGTGAGTGAGTGAGTGAGTGAGTGAGTGAGTGAGTGAGTGAGTGAGTGAGTGAGTGGTGAGTGAGTGGTGAGTGAGTGAGTGAGTGAGTGAGTGAGTGAGTGGTGAGTGAGTGAGTGAGTGAGTGAGTGAGTGAGTGAGTGAGTGAGTGAGCGAAACAACTTTATTTGGTCCACAATAGACGCGAGTAAACTCAATGTCACCTGGCTGGGCCCAACTCGGGGACGGTCAGGTTAAACCTGGCCGCCCTCGCGCGGGCCCTCTGGACGGCCAGGATTTGAGTGGTCAGGTCCTGGGCCTTAAAGGCCAACTCCGTCGATTTTTTTTACCATGTCAGAGTAATGGTGTTTTTATGTTCCTGGGACACTCTTGTCACGCGCCGGATACCTGAAATGCTCAGCAAAGTCGAAAATAATTTTTAATAAGCAAAACGGCGCAATACCGAAACCGAAACCCAACCGAGTGTACCGTCTACGTAAGACGTACTACTTTGTAAGCACCGGAAATCCTGCAAGGTATGCCTGTACCGTCAGCGCCCAGTACGAAAACTGCGATAGCCGCGAAGAGCAGACGCTCAGCAGGTAGGTGACCAGGCCGACCACGCCGCACCATGTCTGTGACTGATCGTGCCACGTGCACAAGCTCCTCGGAGCTGTCGGACAATGACAGCTACGATTCGGACGCATTTGGAGGTCAACAAGTATCACCGTTCCTTTTCGATGAAGCAGAACAGATTTTCGTATGGGCTTGCCTTGGTTGCGCATACCACCGCTTGATGGTTCTACCTGTCCAGGCCGTCCAAGTTTGTGGCTGCGGCGATCGGCTAAAACGCTTACGCGCTGCTTACGCTGAGAAGTTTGTCGTCGGACTAAGACCTTTTAATATTGTCAAGGAAAGAGGACATACGTTTGTGGAAAGGTGTACGACATCGATAAGATCGATTATTATTAGACAAGTACGTACCTTATTCACGATGTGCAGATTACCGTACACAGATACACGCGGTCACGGTGGACCCGGTATTCGTTAACGGAAAGTGTTTCAGTGCGTTAAAGTTGACGCATGTGCACACTTCAACAGGCACGGTATTACCGTACTTTCCGTGAGGTAAGCCGGCAGTGCTAGCTAAAGCACTCTACCATCGAGACGAAGTGTAAGCATCAGCTGCGAACGTTTAGTGGTTGTTATGGTGAATATATATCGTGTGCGGCGCACAACGCAATACCACTTGCCACCCATCGCACGCCCACCCACAAGGAAAAGGAAATCACATGCTCAACCAAGGAAGCGCAGGCCAAACACACACAATTCCATAGCGGACAAGCAGACGCTGCAGTGGCACCTAAGTTCCGTCACATCCGTCGCCTTGCAAAAATCGACGTCACACACACAAGTGTTGCGAATAATTCTGGCAAGCCAAGTGAGCGCTTTTGGAGGCAATCTACAAAATTCATTTGAAAGCAATCTGCGAACCTCTCAAGCCTGTAATTTGGCATGAATGGCGGAAACGTGCAAACGAACGTACCCAGTGAATTTCATTGAGATCCACTGAGCTTCGAAAAATCGCCGGAGTTGGCCTTTTAATGAGCTTCTTCATTTCCTCTTGGTGGAAAGGGGGGACCGGCAGAGGCGCAGCCCCACAGGACATGCTCGAAGTCCGCATAACCGCCACAAAGGTGGCAGTCCGGTCTTGGGAACCATTCGGGGTATATTGTATGCAGTGCCGCAGGGTTCGGGTAGGTGCTCGTTTGTAGCAGTCTGAGAGTGAGAGCTTGGGCTCAGCCTCCTGCACCGCCTCCTGCACAGCGAGGAGGCTGGCAGGGGCTTTTCTTCCAAAGTGGACTAGATGGAATGGTGGCTCACCGATCATTCTGGCAGGCTTTATATTCGTATCTCCTGGCAGAACAGATTAGCTCGTAAATAAATCTGTTCGGCGATGTTGACGCGGCACTTCAGCCACACGTGTCACCAGGAAGGAACGCAGCAGCGAGACATGGAAAATAGGGAACGTTGGGCATCCACAAGCTGGGCGCGCCTGGCGCGAAAGCCTCGACACCACACTGTGCGACGGCAGGTGGCACAACAAAGCAGTTTCCCACCGCTCTGCCACTCGCTGCAGATTCCCAAAACTTCTGCGGCCGACTACATATATATTTACGTGACCGCTCTATTGAAATCAAACCTCGCCCCTTCTCTTACTTTGCCTGTGTTCTGCCGACGGTTACCGCTGACAAAAAAGAGGGGAGGAATGAGTTCCCCTCTTCTGGCACGGAGGAGTCTGTATTTACGGGGAGGGTGAAGCGATGGGGACATCCCTCCCCCCCCCCCACATCGGGCAGTGCAGAACAGATGGGAGGGGTGGGGTGATTTTTTGCTTTCATGTGTCTACTGCCTATCCCCAGGAGGTAGACCTATAACGCCATCATTAATGCGTGATGCAATGCCAGTGCTCTCATCTGATCCTATGTACTTTCTGCATCGATTACGTTTCCACGTAAAGAAACAACAGAAACATGTAAAAAAAATCCAGCGTGGTATCCTCCAGCCGCTTCCAACAGAAGTAACAGTTGTTACAAAATATCGTTATAATGCTTGCAGTACACTCAAAGACCGGGCATACCCGTGCGCAAATGCAAGTGCTTTTATGACGATCGTAAAGGAGGAATGTAGAGCAGTAAGGTCAGTCGTGAGTGCGCAGCGTTCCACTAGCACACTGGACCAGCACTGATGGAACCCCCCTATACGCAGTCAATGAACGGAAGCATCGATTGCAAACATATTGTGACTTAAATTATATGACTAACACTAGTTCCTTGGGTTAAAAACACAGCCGCTGCGATGATCTGGTGGATATATGGTGCTCGACTGCTGACCCAAAGGTCGCAGGGCCGAATGCCGGCCCCAGCGGCTGCATTTAGATGGAGGCAAAATGCTAGCGGCCCGTTTGCTTAGATTAGGTGCGCATTAAAAAGACCCGCAGATGGTCGAAATTTCCGCATCCCTCCATTACGGAGTCTCACAAAATCATACTGCGGTTTTGACACGCGAAGCGCACCAATTATTACCTTTAAATATTAAATATATGTCAATGAAAACGAGAATACTGCTCCTGAAAGTGTTTGTTTGTTTGTTTGTTTGTTTGTTTGTTTGTTTGTTTGTTTGTTTGTTTGTTTGTTTGTTTGTTTGTCTGTCTGTCTGTCTGTCTGTCTGTCTGTTTGTTTGTTTGTTTGTTTGTTTGTTTGTTTGTTTGTTTGTTTGTTTGTTTGTTTGTTTGTTTGTTTGTTTGTTTGTTTGTTTGTTTGTTTGTTTGTTTGTTTGTTTGTTTGTTTGTTTGTTTGTTTGTTTGTTTGTTTGTTTGTTTGTTTGTTTGTTTCATTGCGCGCTACGTGTCGTTGTTATAGTGAAAAAGGCGACGAAGTGCACAGTTCGGACGAAAGATGACTGCTGAGGCGAGAACGGATGACCGCTAGATAGGGGCTTGAAATGGTGACCTCTTTTTTTTTCTGAGTGATGAGCATTTTGAAGGCGTTTCGCAAGAAGCGCTACCATCCTGAGGTGTCATGAGTGGAAGAAACGTCCTTGCGGAGCAGTCGTAAACTGTGATAAGACGTCTATGCCACGCACAGTATAGCTATATCATTCCTCGTCCATCTCGGGCAAACGGCCTGCATGGACACAAAAAGAAACGTTTATCTCTGGGACTCGTGGTATGTCAAATATTGGTCCCGCTGTGTCGTATCGCCTGCAAGGCA
Organism: Rhipicephalus appendiculatus; assembly: GCA_030522465.1. Lineage (NCBI taxonomy): Eukaryota > Metazoa > Arthropoda > Arachnida > Ixodida > Ixodidae > Rhipicephalus > Rhipicephalus appendiculatus. The sequence continues at coordinate 20,769 of JALIZH010003264.1, read as the reverse complement.
CGTGCGGGCTCGAATTACTCTGCGATAACAAGGTGTCGTGATTACGAGCAATGTAATGCAATGTCAGTGTTAGCACGGTCGACAGTTGGGCGAGCTTGTGGCTAATCACCATAGCGTGTACGTGATTCAGCGCGCGGAACGCGACAATGCACCGAAAATTATTCAGGAGGCCTTGCCCTTGTCGGCAAAATGTGGCCAATCGAATTAAGCTTGGCGTGCGCGTGCCTCACCTACTACCTGTCTTTCTTTCTTTCTTTCTTTCTTTCTTTCTTTCTTTCTTTCTTTCTTTCTTTCTTTCCTTCTTTCTTTCTTGCTTCCATTCTTTCAATCTTTCTGTCTTTCTTTTCTTTCGTATTGTGCAATGCTCTCTCCTAACTGTTTCCTTCCTCCATGGCGGAAATTGGGCATACATTAACTTGCGAAAGCTTTGTGTAAAAGTCCTCAAAAAAATGAGCCAACGTGTTTCTTCCTTCATCGCGAATGAATCAATTTTCAGTGAACTCAAATTCAAAACCGACCCGGAAGTGTCATGTGTAACTGCCGGTGATATCAGAGGGGTCTTACAAGGCGTAACCTGCAGAGGAGAGACCGGGGAACGTGGTTTAAATGACGACTTGATCAAACATCCGGGAGATTATATATCTAAGCAACTTGCGACACTCTACACAAAAGCTCTGAAAACATCTTCTGTGCCGCTGAGTTGGGAAAGGCCAATAAATGTTAGTAACACAAGAATACGCATAAAAGGCTTGGATCGTTATATAGCTATAAGTTTCCTTTTAGCAGTTTTTTTCGAAATATACGCGATGCTTTTTCTCCTGTTTGCGTGCTAAAACCCCTAGTGCACTCCTCTGCCACAGACATCGGGTAAAACCTACTTCTAATCACCGGTCTTTTAAATATTAAAAAGGGAGCACACAGACGGCCAATGAAAGTTATTAAGGCCGTGCGCGAAACGCCAAGCGCATGCAGCAAGCCAGACAGGACGACGCTTGTCGGCGCAAACAGACGCATGCTACTCAGAAAACTTTAAACCAGCGTATGCTAAATCCAAAAGCGACTTTCTGGACAGACAATTCAGAGTTAGTTGCACGTTGTGTGATCGGCTAAGGTTCGAAGCTCTGTTTCACCTCTGTGTCGTGTGCATCGATTGGTCGTGTGCTAGCAGTTTCACTGCCATCCGCGTTCACAGGGTACACAATGGCTCCTCCACTTCTTCGACTAGACTTAAACTGTCGACTTTATTTAGCCCAGCGATCAAGTTGGCTTCAGGAGAGGGTACTCGGTGGCGGATCACTGCCATGTGATCACTTAGATAACCGTAAAATCACCTGGAGTACAAAAAAAAACCCTTTGACATGGCTTTCCTAGGCTACTAAATACACTTGTCTCAGTAACGATACCAGTAGTAGAGAGAATGCAACACCGTCAAATAGTAGTTGAAACAAGCGTGATACATTAGAGAACATCTGTTCCGCAGCAACGATGCATCTGGGTAAGAAAAAAGCAAAAGGAGCGCGCTAGAAAAACTGATCAGGCAAAGAGATACGATTTCCTTTGTGCTGTTCACTTCATGTTAAGCAGTATTAAATGACTATATTTGGAAGAGACGGGATGAACCATTGACAGAGAATAGCTCGGCGAAGAACCGATTGCAGATGGCATATTATGAATGGCAGTTAGTAAACTACAGCTTAATATTCTTTTCTTTCTTTTTCTGCCAAAAAAAAAAAAAGAATGTGCAGACCAACCTCTGGCTGTTAAAGAAACAAAGCAAAGTAAAATCAAGAATAAAAAGGAATATTCAATAAACACAAACATTCTTGACACAAAAACGGAGTCTACGCAAGCCAACTCTTTCTTTATGTTGTTTAGCGAGTGGTACAGAACACCTATTTCTGTGGCTACAGGTTTTATTATGAGGAGTTGGCTGTTTCCTTGAATTTTGACCTCTACCTAGCAAAGATTGCTTGCCCCGCTAAAATGGCAGCTTTCCAAGTACAACCTACCATTAACCCTTGCGCTATCTGGCCTCCTGGGAATTGTTCACTGAGAAAGACGAGTCATGTGCCGCACAAGAAGCAAGCTGTAAAAACATCGCGTCATAATGAGCAAAGCGTTATACGACCCTCAAAATGCGCAAACGTTGGGTTTATACCGATATATACTTACGGCGGTGCCTACCTTATGCGATGAATCCACACAATCACAAGTTTATGCAAGTGATAATAGCAGAGACGGAGAGACTCTTTATTAGAAAAACAGATTTTTGCCGGCGTCTATATACCGTCGACATGCTACTCTGTATAAGGGTGGGGGAATGCGATTAAAAGATTACAGAAGAAATGCAATAATGACACAAAAGAATATAAACAAGTATGAAATGTGCAGGTTAACCTAAAAATATTTACAACTAGGGGGTCCAGTAAGTTGAGGCTCTCCTATGTGAAACATTCTATCACTAGAGCCTTCCGACGAGGCCAATTTCGCGCAGGTGACTGTAAGACCCAACGCTGTTTTGAAGGTCCGGGCACTGGGCCTAGTATGTTGTGCAACGTTAAGTGGTCGTCACAAATCATGTCCATTTGTAGTTCAAACAATTGTCTCCCGACGCGGTACGCAGGGTATTTGAGTAGGATGTAGAATAGAAGGATCTAATTCCCCTGCTTTGTGCCAGCGCTGTATAGCCCCTCTTGGAAGGTAGTTATCTAAAGGGTATACCCTAAATTCTGTCGTCCACAGTTGTTCCGAACACTTGTAGCGTAATTAATTGACTCGTCCTGACGACATTACAATACAGGAAGAACAATATATTTCGATGACGTACAATTTCGTATCACCAGGAACGATGAATCCCTGTTAATTTTTAGCCTCGGTGGACTGACTTCCCAATCCTGCGGTGCGCCAAAGATGCTGAATCAAGTATTCAGCACCGACCCGTTGCCGACTACGCAAGCGCTGCGCGGAAACGTAAGCTGTTTTCTTCATCTGCTACATCTTCTCTACATCAAATGTGACAGGAAACATTGTGCATTGTAAATAAATATTTCTATAAATGTCAACTGATCTATCCGCCTATGTCAAACACTCGCATACATCTTTTTGTGGCATGGTTACTTGTGTTTAGAAAAAAGATATCCCTCATGAAAGCAGACATAACTGTGCATACTGATCAGTGAAGTTTTCCAAGCATTTTAGGAAAGTGCCTTCTTTTATCGCAGGCCTCTTTTAATGCGTTACAATCTTGAAATGCAAGACATCCTGCAGGGCTATAGTTGATTGATGCTTAAGCCAACTATTTATAATGTGAACCAAGGCGAATAAGAATTAGGACAACACAGGACGCTCCTGTCCTAGTTATTTATTGGCTTCTCTTTCGCCTGTATCCGTCAATTAACCGTTGTTGTCCTCTTCCATAATGTTCTCTGAACATGTGATTGAACATACATTTATTCGTATGTTACGCATTTTCCAGTATGTACAAAATTATTGATTTTGCAGAACTATGGCTTAGGCGGGTTCTGCATATAGAACTAACTTTACTTGTTGATGAAGATTTATAACACTGCAATACACAGACGTCGCTTTATACCTTGTACGTTGTATTAAGCGCTGAGATAATCCGCGATATACTCAAAATATTAAATTAGGTTTGCGCAGTAATTTTTTATTGTAGCCTCTCATGCGTTAAAGCCAACGAAGGTCGCCTCAATCTTGCAGTCCGCAAAATGGTCTGAGTAACATATCACAGCCAGGGTTGTAGGCAGAAAATTGTTTTGTTTTTTTGGGGGGAGGGGGGGGTGTGGTTTAACCACATGTTATGAATGTTCATGCGTGTTTTCACGTGTGCGTGTCTGCACATGCAAAACTGAAAATTTTCGAGAATGGAGCAGGTAGTTAGACCCCCCTTCCGGCTACGCCAGCGGTCACAGGTTTTACATGCTCGATCATTCTACTTGTTCATCTAAAGCTGTTTATCTCGCACTTCTTTACTCTGCCGCAAATGTTACCTCGTTCTTAGGCCACGGCGGAACAGCTCGGCCGACGGCGCTGCATACCGCGGTTGAACAAGTACATCGAATTATGTCGTTTCTTTAAAAGTGCACCGCTCCACTATTGCGATCAAGGCATGTTACGAGACGCTGCGGAATATACTCGAAATAGCCAGAGAAACTTCAGAAAACCTCCACGTGGATTGAACCTTCCCGGCGGCTTAACTCGTCGAGAGGAGGTTGCGCTTAGGAGGATTCATGTGGACGCCGCCTCGACTCCTGCCGTCCGGGCTACATGGACATCTGGCGCACGGCCTCCCCAAACGACATGCCCTTTCTTCGTTGCCCCAGCCACAAAGGCAACGCTCAACCACCTAGAGTGATCCTGTACTGATCTTCACAGGGCCCGCACCCACTCGCCACCTACGCGGCCTTAAATACCTCCCCGGTCGACCACCTGATTTAACGCACTGAACGCGCGGTCCTCCGCATCGACAGCTCCAGGAAACTGAACTATTCATTTTTATTTAGCTGTGCCGTACGGCATACTGAAGTCAATAAAAAAACGGACTTCAGAACAGATTGAGCGTCATGTGTAGTCTTTTTTTATTCCTGTAATAGACATTACAGCACCATTTATGATTCCTCGTGGAACACTCCAACTTAAGGCTAACTGCGGTATAATAAAAACAGAAGGAAAAGCACTCATGCAGCCGCCAAGAGCTGCAATGGGATGATCAACAGTAATTATCCCTCCAACTAAAAAGCTTACAGCATTGTATATCTCCGGTATTTTTTTCTGATTTTCTTTTCGGCTGGCCAAATAGTGTCAGTAATGTGGGCTAAGGGGACCTCATATGAGCGAGAATGTTCTTGCCACTTGCGGAGAACCTCCGCCCTCGTATCTCTTTCCATCTCTCCGTCTCAGGCCATGTGCGAGTGTGCAATATATTTGCACGCTTGTACGCAAGCTTTTTGGTGTTTGTTTTGTTCGCTGCGTAATTTCAGCGGATCTGCGAAATTCGATGTGACAGGATTTGTAAAATATGTTAAATAGTTACGAGTGTGTACAGGGTGTTTTTATAAACGTGCCAAGAACACTTCAAACAGAAGGGGAATCGAATATTGGCTAGCGGCCTTCGTAATCAGCTGTTCTGTAAACGCAGAAATCTTAAGATGACGAGAGACATCAATTACGACGACGACAACAACAACAACAACATTAATAATAATAATAATAATAATAATAATAATAATAATAATAATAATAATAATAATAATAATAATAATAAGTTCCCTCCCTCTAACAACAATGGAGGCGACTAGGATAACTCATGAAAAAACATTAAATATCTTGTAACTCCCGTTCGAACGCCAGACTTTAAAAGTTTAAACAACCGGAATATATTTGCTTTCAGAAATGAATCTAAAGCATAGGAATTATGTGATGAAGCTGAAGCATGGGAATTGGGTACTCGCGCAAGCTTTACAAAAGGGCCTTACAAATTTTACAATGACGTGCAAAAGCACTCTGCACGACTACTCTTAATTTTTTTTTTCTCAGTTAGGCGGCCCATTACAACATCCACATCGTTCTCTAGAAGTGCTCGAGCCTTCCTAACTACTATTCCTGAAAAAGAACTAAAATTAGGTTAAACAACGTTAGAGTAACTGGCTGCTGTGTCACAGTGTTCCAGTAGTAATATTTTCCACACGCAATTCTTAAGTGGAAAAACTTGCCAGGTATTATTGTAACCACGTCCAGTGAACCATTTGCCGCCATATTGCAGTTACATTTTTGTGAAATCCAGTCATAGTGCGAAAGCGGGAAATTCCCGCACTGTAACCTTATTTTGCCACGGGTCATGCTTATATCACTGACAGCATACTCAATTTTGTTTTGTTTTCATTCAACTATTTTTGTTCGTCCTTCAGTTAATCTTCGCTGGAATAAGTTCCTCCGGAAGCGGGAAGTCATGCTCATAATTAAACGAACAGCATGTGCTCTCATTCCATTTCACATTTTAATAGCAAATCTATAGCAACTCATACCGTGGGCGCATCGCTTTAACAAACAACTTATTGCACCGATGTTGTAAACGTCTCTGCATTGCACCATATGGCCAGCGTGGTGTCTTAGTGGTTACGGTGCTTGTCTTACCCGAAAGACGTGGGTTCGATTCCGGATGTAGGTGTTGCATTTCTATGGAGGCGAAATGCTGGAGGCCCGTATTCTTTCTTTAATTTTTTCTTTCTTTCTTTCTTTCCTTCTTTCTTTCTTTCTTTCTTTCTTCCTTTCTTTCTTTCTTGCCTTCTATCTTTCCATTGTAAACGCCTGCATTGACCGGGCGCGTTTCAGAACACCATATGGTTGAAATTTCCGGTGTCCTTCACCATGGCGTGCCTCGTAATCATATCATGGTTTTGGCGTGTAAAACCCAGAAATTATAGTTATTTTTATTATAATCACCGCAGCTAAGGAACACACACAGAGGAGAGAACAGGGCACCAGCTGTCCCGTCGTCTACTCTGCCGGTGTTACTTCGTGCTACAACGACATCTGTAAGGATAATTCGTGTGTTCTGTAATGTTGACATACCGTCATTACCAAGCAAGGTAGGTCGGTTATCTCGAGGCTTGATCACGTCACATGAGTGTCACTCAAACAGTCTTTGTCATTGTTGCACAAGCAGCGCATTATCGCGCGTGTCTTCACGGCCACCGCCTCATTGCCCTCATTTAAAGCAGCTGTAGCGAACAGCCTCCCGTAAATGTCTCGGGCAGAAACGTTATCAGCTGCACATTTACATATATGAAGCCACACCACGCTTGATGCTTTCTCTAATGTGTTTCTTTTTATTTCTATGGTGTCCGCCCGCGAATTGCCGACAACGATAAACGATGCTTTCTCTAATGTGTTTCTTTTTATTTCTATGGTGTCCGCCCGCGAATTGCCGACAACGATAAACGATGCTTTCTCTAATGTGTTTCTTTTTATTTCTATGGTGTCCGCCCGCGAATTGCCGACAACGATAAACGATGCTTTCTCTAATGTGTTTCTTTTTATTTCTATGGTGTCCGCCCGCGAATTGCCGACAACGATAAACGATGCTTTCTCTAATGTGTTTCTTTTTATTTCTATGGTGTCCGCCCGCGAATTGCCGACAACGATAAACGATGCTTTCTCTAATGTGTTTCTTTTTATTTCTATGGTGTCCGCCCGCGAATTGCCGACAACGATAAACGATGCTTTCTCTAATGTGTTTCTTTTTATTTCTATGGTGTCCGCCCGCGAATTCCCGACAACGATAAACGATGCTTTCTCTAATGTGTTTCTTTTTATTTCTATGGTGTCCGCCCGCGAATTGCCGACAACGATAAACGATGCTTTCTCTAATGTGTTTCTTTTTATTTCTATGGTGTCCGCCCGCGAATTCCCGACAACGATAAACGATGCTTTCTCTAATGTGTTTCTTTTTATTTCTATGGTGTCCGCCCGCGAATTCCCCGACAACGATAAACGATGCTTTCTCTAATGTGTTTCTTTTTATTTCTATGGTGTCCGCCCGCGAATTCCCGACAACGATAAACGATGCTTTCTCTAATGTGTTTCTTTTTATTTCTATGGTGTCCGCCCGCGAATTGCCGACAACGATAAACGATGCTTTCTCTAATGTGTTTCTTTTTATTTCTATGGTGTCCGCCCGCGAATTCCCGACAACGATAAACGATGCTTTCTCTAATGTGTTTCTTTTTATTTCTATGGTGTCCGCCCGCGAATTGCCGACAACGATAAACGATGCTTTCTCTAATGTGTTTCTTTTTATTTCTATGGTGTCCGCCCGCGAATTCCCGACAACGATAAACGATGCTTTCTCTAATGTGTTTCTTTTTATTTCTATGGTGTCCGCCCGCGAATTCCCGACAACGATAAACGATGCTTTCTCTAATGTGTTTCTTTTTATTTCTATGGTGTCCGCCCGCGAATTGCCGACAACGATAAACGATGCTTTCTCTAATGTGTTTCTTTTTATTTCTATGGTGTCCGCCCGCGAATTCCCGACAACGATAAACGATGCTTTCTCTAATGTGTTTCTTTTTATTTCTATGGTGTCCGCCCGCGAATTGCCGACAACGATAAACGATGCTTTCTCTAATGTGTTTCTTTTTATTTCTATGGTGTCCGCCCGCGAATTGCCGACAACGATAAACGATGCTTTCTCTAATGTGTTTCTTTTTATTTCTATGGTGTCCGCCCGCGAATTCCCGACAACGATAAACGATGCTTTCTCTAATGTGTTTCTTTTTATTTCTATGGTGTCCGCCCGCGAATTGCCGACAACGATAAACGATGCTTTCTCTAATGTGTTTCTTTTTATTTCTATGGTGTCCGCCCGCGAATTGCCGACAACGATAAACGATGCTTTCTCTAATGTGTTTCTTTTTATTTCTATGGTGTCCGCCCGCGAATTGCCGACAACGATAAACGATGCTTTCTCTAATGTGTTTCTTTTTATTTCTATGGTGTCCGCCCGCGAATTGCCGACAACGATAAACGATGCTTTCTCTAATGTGTTTCTTTTTATTTCTATGGTGTCCGCCCGCGAATTGCCGACAACGATAAACGATGCTTTCTCTAATGTGTTTCTTTTTATTTCTATGGTGTCCGCCCGCGAATTCCCGACAACGATAAACGATGCTTTCTCTAATGTGTTTCTTTTTTTATTTCTATGGTGTCCGCCCGCGAATTGCCGACAACGATAAACGATGCTTTCTCTAATGTGTTTCTCTTTTTATTTCTATGGTGTCCGCCCGCGAATTGCCGACAACGATAAACGATGCTTTCTCTAATGTGTTTCTTTTTATTTCTATGGTGTCCGCCCGCGAATTCCCGACAACGATAAACGATGCTTTCTCTAATGTGTTTCTTTTTATTTCTATGGTGTCCGCCCGCGAATTCCCGACAACGATAAACGATGCTTTCTCTAATGTGTTTCTTTTTATTTCTATGGTGTCCGCCCGCGAATTCCCGACAACGATAAACGATGCTTTCTCTAATGTGTTTCTTTTTATTTCTATGGTGTCCGCCCGCGAATTGCCGACAACGATAAACGATGCTTTCTCTAATGTGTTTCTTTTTATTTCTATGGTGTCCGCCCGCGAATTCCCGACAACGATAAACGATGCTTTCTCTAATGTGTTTCTTTTTATTTCTATGGTGTCCGCCCGCGAATTGCCGACAACGATAAACGATGCTTTCTCTAATGTGTTTCTTTTTATTTCTATGGTGTCCGCCCGCGAATTCCCGACAACGATAAACGATGCTTTCTCTAATGTGTTTCTTTTTATTTCTATGGTGTCCGCCCGCGAATTGCCGACAACGATAAACGATGCTTTCTCTAATGTGTTTCTTTTTATTTCTATGGTGTCCGCCCGCGAATTGCCGACAACGATAAACGATGCTTTCTCTAATGTGTTTCTTTTTATTTCTATGGTGTCCGCCCGCGAATTCCCGACAACGATAAACGATGCTTTCTCTAATGTGTTTCTTTTTATTTCTATGGTGTCCGCCCGCGAATTGCCGACAACGATAAACGATGCTTTCTCTAATGTGTTTCTTTTTATTTCTATGGTGTCCGCCCGCGAATTCCCGACAACGATAAACGATGCTTTCTCTAATGTGTTTCTTTTTTATTTCTATGGTGTCCGCCCGCGAATTCCCGACAACGATAAACGATGCTTTCTCTAATGTGTTTCTTTTTATTTCTATGGTGTCCGCCCGCGAATTGCCGACAACGATAAACGATGCTTTCTCTAATGTGTTTCTTTTTATTTCTATGGTGTCCGCCCGCGAATTGCCGACAACGATAAACGATGCTTTCTCTAATGTGTTTCTTTTTATTTCTATGGTGTCCGCCCGCGAATTCCCGACAACGATAAACGATGCTTTCTCTAATGTGTTTCTTTTTATTTCTATGGTGTCCGCCCGCGAATTGCCGACAACGATAAACGATGCTTTCTCTAATGTGTTTCTTTTTATTTCTATGGTGTCCGCCCGCGAATTGCCCGACAACGATAAACGATGCTTTCTCTAATGTGTTTCTTTTTATTTCTATGGTGTCCGCCCGCGAATTCCCGACAACGATAAACGATGCTTTCTCTAATGTGTTTCTTTTTTATTTCTATGGTGTCCGCCCGCGAATTCCCGACAACGATAAACGATGCTTTCTCTAATGTGTTTCTTTTTATTTCTATGGTGTCCGCCCGCGAATTCCCGACAACGATAAACGATGCTTTCTCTAATGTGTTTCTTTTTATTTCTATGGTGTCCGCCCGCGAATTCCCGACAACGATAAACGATGCTTTCTCTAATGTGTTTCTTTTTATTTCTATGGTGTCCGCCCGCGAATTCCCGACAACGATAAACGATGCTTTCTCTAATGTGTTTCTTTTTTATTTCTATGGTGTCCGCCCGCGAATTCCCGACAACGATAAACGATGCTTTCTCTAATGTGTTTCTTTTTATTTCTATGGTGTCCGCCCGCGAATTGCCGACAACGATAAACGATGCTTTCTCTAATGTGTTTCTTTTTATTTCTATGGTGTCCGCCCGCGAATTGCCGACAACGATAAACGATGCTTTCTCTAATGTGTTTCTTTTTATTTCTATGGTGTCCGCCCGCGAATTCCCGACAACGATAAACGATGCTTTCTCTAATGTGTTTCTTTTTATTTCTATGGTGTCCGCCCGCGAATTGCCGACAACGATAAACGATGCTTTCTCTAATGTGTTTCTTTTTATTTCTATGGTGTCCGCCCGCGAATTGCCGACAACGATAAACGATGCTTTCTCTAATGTGTTTCTTTTTATTTCTATGGTGTCCGCCCGCGAATTGCCGACAACGATAAACGATGCTTTCTCTAATGTGTTTCTTTTTATTTCTATGGTGTCCGCCCGCGAATTCCCGACAACGATAAACGATGCTTTCTCTAATGTGTTTCTTTTTTATTTCTATGGTGTCCGCCCGCGAATTGCCGACAACGATAAACGATGCTTTCTCTAATGTGTTTCTTTTTATTTCTATGGTGTCCGCCCGCGAATTCCCGACAACGATAAACGATGCTTTCTCTAATGTGTTTCTTTTTATTTCTATGGTGTCCGCCCGCGAATTGCCGACAACGATAAACGATGCTTTCTCTAATGTGTTTCTTTTTATTTCTATGGTGTCCGCCCGCGAATTCCCCGACAACGATAAACGATGCTTTCTCTAATGTGTTTCTTTTTATTTCTATGGTGTCCGCCCGCGAATTCCCGACAACGATAAACGATGCTTTCTCTAATGTGTTTCTTTTTATTTCTATGGTGTCCGCCCGCGAATTGCCGACAACGATAAACGATGCTTTCTCTAATGTGTTTCTTTTTATTTCTATGGTGTCCGCCCGCGAATTGCCGACAACGATAAACGATGCTTTCTCTAATGTGTTTCTTTTTATTTCTATGGTGTCCGCCCGCGAATTCCCGACAACGATAAACGATGCTTTCTCTAATGTGTTTCTTTTTTATTTCTATGGTGTCCGCCCGCGAATTGCCGACAACGATAAACGATGCTTTCTCTAATGTGTTTCTTTTTATTTCTATGGTGTCCGCCCGCGAATTCCCGACAACGATAAACGATGCTTTCTCTAATGTGTTTCTTTTTATTTCTATGGTGTCCGCCCGCGAATTGCCGACAACGATAAACGATGCTTTCTCTAATGTGTTTCTTTTTATTTCTATGGTGTCCGCCCGCGAATTCCCGACAACGATAAACGATGCTTTCTCTAATGTGTTTCTTTTTTTATTTCTATGGTGTCCGCCCGCGAATTCCCGACAACGATAAACGATGCTTTCTCTAATGTGTTTCTTTTTATTTCTATGGTGTCCGCCCGCGAATTGCCGACAACGATAAACGATGCTTTCTCTAATGTGTTTCTTTTTATTTCTATGGTGTCCGCCCGCGAATTGCCGACAACGATAAACGATGCTTTCTCTAATGTGTTTCTTTTTATTTCTATGGTGTCCGCCCGCGAATTGCCGACAACGATAAACGATGCTTTCTCTAATGTGTTTCTTTTTATTTCTATGGTGTCCGCCCGCGAATTGCCGACAACGATAAACGATGCTTTCTCTAATGTGTTTCTTTTTATTTCTATGGTGTCCGCCCGCGAATTGCCGACAACGATAAACGACATTTACGATGGCGAGGAATTATTGTGATATTGTTACGACAAGAACGTCTGACAATATTTAAGTTTGTCAACTAAGTTTGCCTGCTACGGACATCTCTGCTCTCGCGCGTTACATGGCACGCCGCTTAGATGCGCTCCGAAAATAGGAAGGTGCTGGTGTCCACCGCTGCGGTGTAGTGGTTAGGTTGCTCGGCTGCTCGCCGCGAAGGTCGCGGGTTCGATCCCGGCCGCGGCGGTCGCGTTTCGGTGGAAGCAAAATGCTAAAGACCCGTATCCTGTGCAATGTCAGTGGACGTTAATGTACACCAGAAGGTCGAAATTTCCGGAGCGTTCCACTACGGTGCACCAGGGGCGTAAAATTTTTTCCGGGGGGCCCGGTGTGCCACCCTCTGGCTACGCCACTGCGGTGCGCCATCTAGTCATATCGTCACATTCGCTCGTAAAATACCAGATATAATCATTATTACATTGGCGACGGTGAACCTTTTTTCTTCGCCCAAAAAGAGGGACCAGTCCGAATTCCGGCTGAACCAGTGGGCAGGTTACGACGCGATGTCTCAAGGGGAAGCTGCGGTGTTCCGACCTCCTCTAAGCCTGTTTCTAATAAGCAGCTGCTGCGCTCTGTAGTCGTCGACGCTCCTTAATAATGAGATGGTTAGTTAACTGGTGCATGCTGTGCACGCGTGCAGCCAATTCTCGAGGAGCAAAATAACTTTCAAACAAAATGTATATTCAGTGCTCACTCAAGGGCAAAGGAGTAGCCGGCGCCTGACTTGTGCGCCAACATCTCCTTACATATCATATCAATAAAAAAAAATATATGAAAGGCACTGCTGGCTTCCTGGTAAAGGGCACAGAGGTATAGCGAAACACAATTTGTAGTCGCCCTTCCCTCTTGGTGAAAGGAAGTTGTTCGCAGGTTCATTATACGACGCAAGTTCGAACCCCAAAAGAACGCGACCAATATGCGCGAAGTAAAACTGCCGCTTTTAGCACCTACGCCATCCGTGAAAACGCAGCCTCAAACATTTTGCGTTGTTCATGTCGCCTGCGTAACTTGTCCTACAAAAAAAAAATTTTTTTCAAGGTGACCCAAATGTTTGACTTAGGTGTCTTGTGTGGCACGAACATAGAATGTTGGTTGGTTGGTTGGTCAAACATTATTAATAATAGTCCTCAGAGACGCGACGAGTGTGCAGTGGGCTCCTCCCATGTTGGGACGGGCAGGCGAAGCCTGACCGCCGCATCGAGGGCTCTCTGGACGGCCGCAAGCTGATCCCTTTTGTTGGAGCTTCTAATGGCGGAGCACAACTTGGCTTGGTTGATTTATCGCTGCCCAGTAATGAGGGGGTATCGCAAGAGCATGTCCTCCAAATTATCTACTTCCCCGCAACGGGCGCACGAGGTGCTAGTGTATGTATCCGTATAAATTTTTGTAAAATAATGTCAAATTTGGGCACGAATCCGTCTGCAAGAGTCTAGGTGTCATTGCCTGGGTTTATTTATTTATTTATTTATTTATTTATTTATTTATTTATTTATTTATTTATTTATTAGTACCTCAAATGCCCCGTGAAGGGTATTACATGAGGGGTGGGCATAACTAGTCCATGATGGTTTCGATTGATGCCTTGAAAAATGTATGGCTGGAGTGGTGCACCACGTCGGCAGGAAGACGATTCCAGTCCTTTGCGGTCTGAACGAAGAACGAATTCGTGTGGGCGGTAGTGCCCGCTGCCGGGGGATAACTGCTTTTGGGAGGTCATGACGAGATGAAGAACGATGCAAGGGTTCGATATCAGTCTGATGACGTAGAAGGTGATACAACTTATGAAAAAAGACATAATCTTGCAGTTTTACGGCGCTGCTCAAGGGTTTGAAGATGAAGGCATGACTTTAGTTCGGTGACACTGGTGTGATAAGAATAGTCCGAATGAACAAACCTAGCAGCACGATTTTGTATGGATTCTAGCGCGGATGAGAGGTTAGTTTGATGCGGGTCCCAAACTGATCAAGCGTACTCAAGTTTTGGTCGAACAAGTGTGGGTTAGACCCTCATGCCTAGATAGAAGTGCTATGAAATCTTGCTGTATGTCGCGGGCTGGGGTGCTATGCAGGATGGCTCGAGCTTCTCGGGCACACGAGTTTGCTCCCAGCTCGCACTGCGGCGGTCATGGCACAAAGACAGAGCGGAGTGCGTGATAGCAGCATTGACAAAAACGGCTACATGAACGAGCGTGGCGTCAAAAACGCATGTGGGGCATCTGCGACGGTAATCAAAGAAACACCGCGTGCGAACACGTCAGCGCCGCCACTCAGTCCACATTTCAACAGTGCAGCGACGTCAGCGTGATTGTCGCGCCATCTTTTTGCCAACTCAGCATTGCGCCTCCCACAGGCGTGTTCGTGGGCGTTCTTCCACTTTCGGGCATGTTCTTTCGTTCCACCCGCAGCATGGAAATTTCCACTCTAGAAGGCAACAAGGGTGCACACGCTGCACTCTCGTGCAGCTCGTTTCGCTTCTATCAAATATTGCGGATAAATATACGGACAGGCTGTCACCAGGGGCGCTCGCATCATGGCGGCAACGCGGCTGTGAGTGGTACGTCGTCAGCGCGGTGAAATTGAATGCGAGACATCGCAGCCACGTGATGATATAACTTTTATTTCTTCGTGCGTGTGTGCACAGTCTGCGCGATAAAGCTGATAGATGAATCATGCCGCTCGCTGGCGTTGCGGCGTGAGCACTGCTCCTTGGCAAGCGCAAAAGTGGTGGGTGGACCCTATCTTCGCCGCGGGCGTCTGTCAATCAAACTGATTGACGCGTGAACTCGGGTACAAACTCGTTGATTCTGAGAAGGCCCCAGTTCAACTCGTGACTGTCATGGTGCCCGTGTGACTGTCAAAGGTTTCATACGGTGGACGCTAAGCAGCAGCTTCTTTGCATATAAAATAATTTGGTCAGCCTTTACTACTTGTGCAAGGCTGGAGCCATAGAGGAGCTTGTGATCACCTAGCTTATACAAGCGTTTTAAGTCGGTCGTCTACTCAGTCTGCTCGGTATACGCTTTGAAGTAAAGAACGCATCAGCTCGGTCTTATTTTTGATTACACTAATTAGGCAGGACTTAATTAACATAATATTGAACAGTTTTGTCTTGATTGGTAAGGTTTTAATTAAAACGACAATAATTAGCTCGGGTGCAATTAGCGTGATCTTGATTAGCATGCAGCTAATTAGCATAAACCTCACTCACATGATCTTGATTAGCATCATATCATTAAGGTCTAATTAGGATGACTTTACTTAGCGTGCTTATAATTAACGTCGCGTTAATTAGCCTGGTATTAGTTAGCACGGTCATAGCTTTACATGGCTTCATTAGCATGGTCTTAGTAAGGTATGGCTTCATTAGCTCGGTCTTAGCATGCCTTGGCTTAATTAGCTTGGTGATAGCATCTCTTGACTTATTTAGCTAGGTGTACCGCGGGGCCACTTAGCTAATCAGCCGGGCGCTCGTCCTCGGGCAGCGAGCACACCGTGAAGGGATGAAGAGGGCGCGCGCCAGTCGAGCAACGCGCAAGAATGTGCAGGCCGACCATGATTATTGTACACGTGGCCTCGGGTTTAGCTACGGTCGCGATATTGCAACGTGCTCGGCCGGAACTAATCTCAGAGACCACCGTGCTAATTATTCTAAAGGATACTTAGTACAGACATTAAAAGCTTCAAAACGAATTTAAACAGCCCCTGCCTTTAAAAAATATCATCAGTAAACCTTTCTGGCACTTTTATTGCATGGGTGCACTTCTGCACTCAGTGGAACGACAAACAAATGAAAGATGCCTCTGGTTTGAAAACACCACCCAATTTTGTCGACCGTCCTTGACGTGACGCCGCGTTCCATCGTAACCAATGGAACGCAGCGCGCGCTGATTGGTGGATCTGACCTTTTCGTACTGTTGGCTCGTTCAAAAGGGGGTGTCGGCAGAGCTCGGAAAGATCGCGAGTTTCGCCAAGCTCGGGCCATCCTGCATAGCGCCCCTGATCTTTATTCTCCAACGTCATTCTCCAGCGCCATCCTCATTCCTAAGCCCGCAAACCGCCGAGCTTCGACAACCTACGGCCCATCTCTTTTACGTCGTGTATGGGTAAGGTAGCAGTGAACGCCATCCACAACAGAATCTCAGGGTTTACCGAGGAAAACGACCTGTTTCTAGGTGGGATTTAAGCCCGGTGGCATTTAAACACCATGATGGGATTTAAGCCGGGTCTCAACTCAGAACGCTATGAGCCTCATCAAGACTGAGATACTCCACACTGACACCAGGTACACAAGGGTCATTCTCGGCCACGGCCTGGAGAAGTCTTTTGATAGCATACAGCACTCCTTCACCTTCGACGCAATCTTGAATGCTAGTATGAGCCACATATTACTTATTTATTTATTTTTTATAATCCATTCTTATATTTTTGTAATTATTTATCTATATTATTTTTGCATTCCATTTTTTTTTTTTTTTTTTTTGTCTACGTGTGGCTCATACTTATCTAATGCGGGTATGGGCACCTTGCAATGAGAGCTCGGTTATTTCCCATCTGTAAATCCTGGATGCTTGACCTAATAGAACAAAAGGTGGATCTTGTTCTAGCCGACTGTGGGGGTTAGGGTGATACATTAGGTCGTCCTGACTGCGTGTATGCTGGGACTGCGCAAGAAAGTGGCAGCGCTCAAAGGTTATCTTTCTAATCCTTCCTGACACCTAATCGGCTGTATATGAAACTATTTCAAACTAAACCTATGCTGTGGTATCACATCTATAATGAAACTCAACTACAACCACCCTTTTTGTATGTTTGTTTTTAGCACTTTTTCCATCTAAACCGGAACTCGCTAAAACTTACTGCTGCGTGAGTCGGTTCATACTTGCAAAGAAAAAGAAAATGGTTGCGAACACACTAGGCAAGAAAGTAGAAGGCACGGACGAGCGCTGCGTCCATTTTTTCTTTCTTGCAACGGAAGTCGCTAGGTGAAGCAGAAGCGCAGCGCAAGAAACAAGAGTGTCGCTCGGTGCTCACGCCAAAAAAAAAAAAAAAAAAAAAAAAAAAAAAAAAAAAATGGGAATCGTAATGCGATATCGAAATATTTGTACCAATCAAGTATCCTAAACGATTTCTTTCGCCACGGCCATCCCCGATTAATGAGCTCCAAATCAAGAAAACAAAACCACACCAGGTTTCCTCAGTCATGAAGAAACTCAAGCGTAAAAACAATCGAGAGGTTGCAGTACATGGGTGCGTGAAATAAATGACACGCACCCGTGTTATTTTTTTCGCGTGTGGCAGTCTCCTGAGCTATGCACTTTTTGAGCTTGTCATGCAACATCATCGCAAGGACCCATTCAGAATCCCTGTTCTCACATAAGAGTGGTGCAGCAGATCTTACGCACGATCTCTCGCATAACATACAACCATGCGTGGGCATGAGGGAACACGATACCCTACGACTGGTTAGAATTTTGGCCTAATGATGAATCGTATCGCATACTGACTTCCTCTTAAATGAACAGGGAAGAGAAAGAACATGGAAACCAGATAATAAAATCGACCTACAACAGCCCTAATGGTGAATTCCATCGAGAAATTCGGAGCACATCCGGTAGCAGTTTTTCTGCTCTATGCTGCGCAAATTTGTTCCATTGATAGATCGAGAGTGCTCCCTCTATGTTTCATTGGTAGATCCGGATCAGCTTCGCCGCCAGATCCACTCCACGAAGCAGCTCTATCTACTCCACGAAAAGCGTCGGATTCGATCTGAAGCTGCATGCGCCCCACGCGTGCGCAGAGCATGACGTACCACGTGACCGACGGAACGCGCTGCCTGAGCACGCCCGTTCTCTCCGCGCGTGCCCGTGAAGGTGAAAACGGCGCGAAACACAAGGAATGCTGGGCGCTTCCGGAAGTGCATGTCCGCTAGCACCCCCTGCCATTTGGCTCTGGCGGGAACGCTTGCGTTCCACTGACAGATTTGCTTCGGTTACACCTCCGCTGGAGCGGAGTACTCCGGCACAGAGTTCATCGGCCACTCCAAATCGGCCAATGGAATTCACCACAAGTTCACCCCGAAAAAATTGAAGGACACTTTGCACATTCCAAAGTGCTTACGGCGAAAGCGTGTGGCCATTCGACTGACTATACCATGTCTTTTTTCTTTACACTCTTCAGTGGGATAACACACAAACCGAATGTGTGCGTGTTTTCTTGTTTAATTATTTACCGCGAGTCGCACCGAGACGCGAGACTAATCTTCCCTCCGTCGCATGCGTTCGTATTTTCTCGCGCTTTGCGCATCGTACAAACACCATCCGCGTTCCAGCGCTTAAATTGACGGACCCTTTGTAAATTCCAAAGTGTCTTCCGCGAACGTCTGTGTCCATTGAGACGGCGTCGGTCAGAATGATTCCAGACGCTGGGCACAGCAACGTTACGCAAGCAAAGCGCGAGCACTGTAGAGTCCGACGCGACCGGCGTCCGTTTGAGCACCCCCGGCGGGGCCACCTGGCTCCGGGCCAGGGCTCGGACGGATGGACGGCACGGACAGATGGGCGGACGGACACGGACGGACGGACGGATGGACGGACGGACACGGACAGACACGGACGGACGGACGGACACCGGACGGACGCGAGCATGAGACATTAAAGGCTTTCGCCTTAATAACAATTTATTAAGCTTCATATTTATATTTCACGTAAAACGTGTAACCAAACAAATGATTTTATCTGAATTACTTATATAACTAGAAAACTATGCAGAAGTGTGAAGGACTTCAGCAATATAGTGGCCTAATGTTTACCCTAGAGTTGCATGTTATGGCTCATAACTTCCCTGGCACATGGTAAAGCCGTTTCTCAAAGTGACAGTAAACAGAAAACTTATTTATTAATTTATTTATTTATTTTATTTATATATTTATTTATTTACTTATTTATTTATTTACTTATTTATTTATTTATTTATTTATTTATTTATTTATTTATTTCTCTGCAATTTCTTCATCGTCGCTCTCCGGAGAGAAAACATCGCTGATCTCCACATACTTCCAGTAATCCTAACGGCTTGCATTTACGCCGTTATGGAATTACCGAAAAATTTCTCGTGACGTTATTTGAGTGTGTGCGCTTCCTCCTCTCTTCCCCTCTCTTTCTTTTACTCTTCTCTCAATTTCCCCCATCCCTTCCCCCTGTGCAGGGGTAGCCTACCGGTTATGCCAAACTGGTTAACATCCCTGCCTTTCCTCTCTCGTTTTTCTTCCTTCCTTCCGTCGTGGATCTTGTAGGAATAAAGAAATCGTTAAATTAAATTGTCCCTGAGAAAAATATTTGCAGCATAAGTCCCTTTTGCCTCTTTAACCTATATATCTTCCCGCAAAAATGGCGAGTGTATATGCGAAGGCGTTAGCCAAGCTCGTTCAGGAATTCAACAAAAACGTATACCTGCAGTTAGAAGTAGATGAAAATTTTATTTTGAGAACATAACTGATAAACAGCGCTTGCTGACAACCACAGCTTGTAGAACTTAAGCAACAGCTGTATTTATAAGCTGTCGTCACAGAGCATGCCGCGCTTCTTGGTGAATTCGTCCCGAGCTACGGTAAATAGGCGCTTCGCGGACGCATTAGATGATACTCTTATTGCCAACACCTGACAAACTGATAGCAGTCCACCGCTGCGACATAAGAATAGCTCGTGGCGCCTACGAGACGAAGGAGTTTTGTGTAAGACTCCCCGGACACATTGGAATAAAAAGTAACGAGCTACGTGACACCTCACGTTACCGAAATTGTTGAAGTGCAAGTACGCTGCTCATTACAGTTACGAAATGGTAACGAGCAAGTTACTAAATTACAAAAAAAAAGAAGGTAATGTTACAGAAGGAAGTGTTACAGGTAATGGGTTACTTCAACGCGTTACCACCAACACTTGTTTGTACTTAATAGCGCTTATAGTCAAGCACCCATACCACAGCTGTGTTAATGAGAACTAACAAACAATGATGCCAAGGAAAGTATAGGGGATGTTATTAGAAGTAATTGTAATGCAAATGTGAAGAAAGAAAAGTGGACGAAAAGATAACTTGCCACCGGCAGGGACCGAACCTGCGACTTTCGAATAACGCGTCCGATGATCTACCACTGAGCTACGGTGCCGGTCATCCATAGGTCCACTTTATAAGGTACATATGTGCATTTAAACGTGGGAGCGTCAGTCAGCACCGCCTGTCATCATTACGGCGTGTGTGGAACACCCTTTTGCCCTGTTGGCGTCACGTAGCACGGGATCTTATTACGAGGTGGCAGCTGACTCTGCCGGTGGCAAGTTATGTTTTCGTCCACTTTTCTTTCTTCACATTTGCATTACAATTACTTCTAATAGCATCCCCTATACTTTCCTTGGCATCATTGTCTGTTAGTTCTCATTAATATTGTGTTTAACAAAGCAAACGAGCCCTTAAGTTTACACTTCTTTTTTCCTTCCATACTACAGCT
>JALIZH010003261.1:0-19205 GCA_030522465.1 Rhipicephalus appendiculatus | reverse complement strand
TCGATGTAGGTAGCTCCCTCTGCTGTTTCCACAACCTTTCAATGGTCTTGCGGCAGGGCGACCCTTTACTGCAGGCGTTTGATGGTGCGACGAAATTTCCGCGACGGCGACTTCATTCCTCCGCAGGGAGCTGCAACGGAAATGCTTAATATCAATATAACAGGAATACAAAGTAGTGCGTGATGAGACGTTACATTTTTAGAACACTACATGAGCCGCTTCGTAAAAAATTACCTGCAAACACACACCTACACAACCCGGTACTGCTGTTACTAGCATTTGCCACAACATGAGCTCACGCTGACGTCACTTATGCGAGATCATTGCTGAGAATTTTTTCTGCAGTTTTTTTAACGCTTGTGTGGCATCGTCCAATTACCTACTTTTTTATATACTACAACCTGGACACCATCACAATCATCGAAAACTCAATAAATCATACTTTAAAAAACAGTCGTTACAATCCATTTTAAAGCTCTGCACTAATACACAGCATGTTTTCTTATTGAAATTACTGCACTACAATAAAACACTTCACATCGGGGCTCACCTGTTGTCCTGTGGGATGCGGAAGAAGCTCGTTCCGGGCTTCTTGCAAGTGCGGCCGTTGTTACTTCACCACGCCACACAACAGTAGGGGTTGTACGGCCGACGACTGAACATCTGAAAAGATTATTTAGAGTCATGTCGGTGTCGTAGTGACAGCATACGAAGTTATTTTGGGGTGATTGGCAGAGACCGAATATGCAACTAGAACGACTACCCTGAGTTATGCAAATGCGATGTCGTTCGCAAAAACATCCGTACTAAAATGCACCGAATTCTGAAAGAGTGGGCATTAACCATTGGCGCGTCTTCTAACAAGTAACTCGAGCCACCCATGCCATGCATAGCTTAGGCTTTCTTGCCCTGGCCCTTCCACAAGCGAACTTGCTGCGCAGTTTCCCAGAAGCGTACTTCGAAATATTCTTTAGCAAAATAAGCAAGCCACACACACCAATGACCATCACCGAGAACTCTTTTCACTCGTGTGGAGTGCCTAGCTACGCCCACAACGCGTTAACAATGCCGAAACCTTGGGCCTCGGGATCGTACGTTACATGCTTTTCATTTCATTTAACTTTAACCCACTTCGCTTTCAAAAAAAGTAGCAACGACTCACAATTGGTACGTAACTAATTACACAAAGGTAGACCCTTCTCGTTTCCTTCAGCGCGCGTCGCACCTGAACTTTCACGCGTGACTACTAGGCAAGTACATGCGCTATGCCTGCTACGCGCGCACACATTTTTAAATCGACAAAGGCCTCCGCTGCTAAGCCTACTACGCAGCGCTCAGAGAGAACAGAAACGTGGGTTCTCACCGTGCCGTCGTCCGTTGCTCAGGCTCAGCAGGTGACACGGTCAGCAATGCTCACATTGCCGCGACGAGAAGAAAAAGCAAGCGCCCAAAACCCACTACGCGCAGTCGTTACATTTCAGATACAGCAGCCAGCCAAACCTTAGCCTACCCCAACCCGTCAACACATTGCTTACGAAAACACACCCTCACGTACCTCCATCCATATCTGTTCTGACGCATTTGTCGATTTCCGTTCCCGCGTTCGCCTGGTCGCCTGGTGCCGATGCACGTGACAATGTTCTTTTCGCGAATTCTCAGTTCATTGTGCAAGAAAATGTTTTCACACGTACAGTAAACAAACAAAAAAAATTGAAAAAAGCTACACATTTGCGTTTCAAAACTCTCTTTTTTTGTTTTCTTTTGCGTTACTTGCGCCACCTGACGGTCACTTATTACAGCTTGCGTTCTTCGGGATCACGGTCCCTATGATTTGACGCGAAAATCTCGAAGGCTGTTTGGGCGAGGAGGTGGCGGGGAGAGCTCGATCCTCTTATCGCTGAGTGTCCGCTCTTGGTCATTTTCCCTTTCTCTATGGTGGCACGGCAGGACTGGACTCCGTCCTCGGAGGGGAGTCTAGTCCTGCCGTGGTGGTGGCCGTTGTGCAGCGCTCCTAGCGTCGTATTGCAACTGTTTTGAAATTTTCATATTTAAAAACAGAAATCCTTTTATATCTGAGGAAGTATAGAGAGGGCTTTTATCATTTTTAGCGCACAATAGTGTGGTCTATCTGGGACCGTATGAATATTACGCGCGACTTGTCGCATCGAATTAATCAAAACGAACGGCCTATGTCGTCACTCCCACGTGGTCAAGCGTCACTTCCGATCACAAAAATAGCCGCTGTATGTCGCTCCAGTCCGAAAACAGTGTGGTTTCTCCGCAGAAATAGAATTATAACAGCATTGCTTTTGGCGTTGCCACTCGCGCAACGGTATCGGTGCATTCCACAGTTCGAGAAGGAGCGATGAAAACGACACGCTAAGTTTGTGTCGCAGGGCCCCTTTAAGTACACGGGTGTTCTCTGTTTTTCGCCCCCCATCGAAATGCGGCCGCCGTGGCCGGGAATATATACCGCGCCTTCGAGCATAGCATCGCGACAACATACGTGCTATACTGCCACGGTGGTTTGCTTCATCAACGTCCAGGTGCATACATACCGCGCATTTAGAATACATACCACGCCAGAAAAAAATTGACGCAGCTACCCCTTGCCTTTATTTTCGTTACTGCAGAAGTGGCCAGCGTGGTACCGACGCAGCACGTGCGTACTTATCATAGGAGGCGTGTCAGCCTGCACTAGCTGGACACAAATCCCAGCAAGCAGCCAGAAAATGTTGACAAGACAATCGCCATCACGGCACAGCACTGTCTCTTCGAGTCCGCTTTGAGAGGCTTCTCTCCGTTTTCCAGTGACTTCCCGTGAGAGTAACCTTCGGACAAAGTTTTTTAAATGCGAAGCATTTCTTAGCGAACTTCGGCGAGTTTGAGCGTATCTATCTATCTATCTATCTATCTATCTATCTATCTATCTATCTATCTATCTATCAAGCTATCTATCTAGCCGCCTACGACTTTGTGCTCTCCCGGCCGTATCGTTAATGGGATTTATACCAAATTTGGTATGACATAACATGACTCTATGACGAACGTAAATGACTGGTCATATCATGAAAATCATGACTAACTTGTCATGAAAAGTATGATTTACATGCCACGCTCATGGCGCGCTCGCGGCCGTTTCGTTAGCTTGATATACACCAAATTTGGGATTGAGTGACGTGACTGTATGACGAACATAAATGACAGGTGGTAATATGCAAATAATGACGTGCATGTCATGAACAACATGATTTAGGTATATACCACGCTCATGGCACGCTCGCGGCCGTTTCGTTAGCTTGATATACACCAAACTTGGTATTGAGTGACGTGACTGTATGACGAACATAAATGACAAGTGGTAATATGAAAATCATGACTTGTCATGTGCGACATGACTTACATGGCACGCTCATGGCGCGCTCGCGGCCGTTTCGTTAGCTTGATATACACCAAACTTGGTATTGAGTGACGTGACTGTATGACGAACATATATGAGAAGTGGTAATATGGAAATCATGACATGTCATGAGCGACATGACTTGCATTCCACGCTCATGGCGCGCTCGCCGCCGTTTCGTTAGCTTGATATACACCAAATTTGGTATTGAGTGACATGACTGTATGACGAACATAAATGACAAGTGGTAATATGGAAATCATGACATGTCATGAGCGACATGACTTGCATGCCACGCTCATGGCGCGCTCGCGGCCGTTTCGTTAGCTTGATATACACCAAATATGGGATTGAGTGACGTGACTGTATTACGAACATAATTGACAAGTGGTAATATGAAAATCATGACTTGTCATGTGCGGCATGACTTGCATGCCACGCTCATGGCGCGCTCGCGGCCGTTTCGTTAGCTTGATATGCACCAAACTTGGTGTTGAGTGACGTGACTGTATGACGAACATAAATGACAAGTGGTAATATGGAAATCATGACATGTCATGAGTGACATGACTTGCATTCCACGCTCATAGCCGTTTCGTTAGCTTTATATACACCAAATTTGGGATTGAGTGACGTGACTGTATGACGAACATAATTGGCAAGTGGTAATATGAAAATCATGACTTGTCATGTGCGGCATGACTTGCATGCCACGCTCATGGCGCGCTCGCGGCCGTTTCGTTAGCTTGATATACACCAAATTTGGGATTGAGTGACGTGACTGTATGACGAACATAATTGACAAGTGGTAATATGGAAATCATGACATGTCATGAGCGACATGACTTGCATTCCACGCTCATGGCGCGCTCGCGGCTGTTTCGTTAGCTTGATATACACCAAATTTGGTATTGAGTGATATGACTGTATAGCGAACGTAAGTGGCAGGTGGTAACATGAAAATCTTGGCATGCGTGTCATCTACAACGCCATTTACATGCCACGCTCATGGTGCGCTTGCGTCCAGTTCGCTAGCTTGATATACACCAAAATTGGTATTGCGCGACGTGACTGTATGACGAACATAAATGACACGTCCTAACATGTAAAAAATGACATGCAAATTATATAAAACAGTATTTGCTCCTTCCTGGCTGCTTCGCATTACGTCGATTCCCAGTGCGTGGGATCTGCCGGCTTTTTTTTTCCAAACGACAGTGCAGTAATACTGCGCTAATGGCTGCTCGAGCTGTTCACACTAAAATAAAGCCCGGAAACGGCGTACGCACGTACTCTCGCCGCAGTACTACAGTAGTACACTGTGGCCGATCGTCTGGGCACGAGCGGATGAGTTGTGTCGCGACTCGCCGCCAGGTGGCCCTTTTACGGCGCGCCAGCTATCCAGCGCTGGTCTCCCGTACCATATTCCCAGCCATTGGCCGATTTGTGCACTGTGAGCTGCACTACAGCGTAGCTGCACTCACGATGCCCAAATCAGGCAATGGTCGGAACACCGTGGTCGGGAATATGGGTCAACAAGGGATGCCGCCACGTGCCCGTGCGCGCGCTCACACTGAAAGTAATCCGTGCGTTCTAAACAGAAAGCGCTCAAGGTCATGACACGCGCATGACATGTCCCTCCCTGCTTAGCTTCCAGCGCGCTCGTCGGGACAAGAGGAGAGAGAAAGCAATTACAGCATGCAACAAATCTCTAACTTCGCTCGTACTTGAAGTACTAAAAAATTTTGCGGTGGTAGATTCGTGAGGCAATAAACTCCTTTAACGAAGCCATTCGATGGTTACTTGGATAAGTGTTGCAGGGCCCCTTTAGATTCTTCAGCTATATATGACGAGATTTTTACTACAAACCAGCAGACATACTTATATCTCAACAACCCATTTGTCTGTAGAATTCAAAGGCAACCTTTCCAAAACATGATGGAAAAGAATTATGATAAGCTACACTGTAGTCCACCATGTTTTATTCATTGAAATTCTTTTCTGAAAACAATGTGTTGCACTGGCACAGGAAAAAGGAACAAAACAAGGCTTGAAAGCATCAATGTCACAACACAGGGGTGAACAAAAAACAACAAACAGCCTTACACCAGCCAGATGCCCATAGAAAGCAAACAGTGAAATGCTTGCAAACAAGCCTACATCCACAAAGGTTCTTTCTCAAACAGAGAGGTGAACCTGCAGAACAGACAACAGTGGGGGGAGAAAAAAAATTAAAGACACGCTCACGACAAAACTGTACTGCCTAATATAGGTCATACAAAAGTGCTTCTCCAGCCAATGCTTCGCTCACTATATCAACATACAAAAAAACAAGTGCCCACTGATGATTCACAGTGCCGCTAAAAGTCTCGCGTGTCACAACATTCGATGAAGCTCTGTGCATGAACTGTTGACAGCTTTTATCGTAGTAGTATAGATGCACTAACGAAAGTGAAATGCAGGAAAATGTAGACAGGAAAAGCAGCGCGGGTGGTGACAACCCGTCACAGTGGTTTTAAACAAAAACTCTGCTGAACTCTTATTGCAATGACCAACTATGCTGAATGGATCTGAAAAAAAAAAAGCTTCTCAGCCCAATGAAGTGTCTTGTAAGAAAAAAAGTATCCAAGGATTTCATTTCTAATGCGTCGTTGCATCATCACCACTTCGGCTTTTCCCGTCTACATCACCTGGTGTAGCAGCATCAGTCTATGCAAGTACACTGCAGCAATGATAAAACACAATTGACAAAGCTGTTCCAACCATGGTCCTTCCAAGGTGGGCCTACGGCCAACACGTCCCTCAGTGAACTAAGCACTTGCCTATGATTCCCACTACAAATGTACCAAGCACTCGGCCCAATGTACAAATGCTTCTTACAACAGGCTAAGACAGCAGTATCAAAACCACTGATCAAACAGTCTGCACACGTATGCACAATGCACCCTCACTGAGCCTTGAAAGAGACGATGCACACACTACGACTCGTTTCACTAAAGCGGCTCATTACTGGTGCCTTCGCACAATCCGATACAAAAACTACCCCGCAGAGCCAGGCGACATGAAGCACAATGCAGAACAGCCTTATATGTCTTTATTTCATTCATGCCAGCCTATTTTTAAGATGGTAGAGTGGCATGAACATGCATACTTTGAAGATGCAGTGACTCTTCTAAACAAAAGAAAAGCAGCACAGAGTGAAAAAAAAGGTGGAAAAGACAACAGTCAACAGGCAATCGTAGTGTTCTCACAGTAGACAACTGTGACTGCAACCTCTGTACAATACTATCAATAGAACAAACTTATGCAGGCACAAATTAGAGCAATGACTAGATGCCAGCATCCCTTTCAGTACACCAGTACAAACGCAAAGGCACCCGGAACTAAACTCTTCAAATGCTTGACGGGGAACTTAGATGCAATGTGCAACCAGGTACTGTGCTTATCTGACACTGCATCACACGCTGCCTTAACGAAGCCTAATGAAGCTGCAGCCTTTTCTTATAAAATCCAGAACATCTCAAAAGCCAAGAATATACGATAAGCCACCTGCAAGGCATTTTGCATTAAGATGTTCTATAACAAACTGCACGTAAGAGTTACAACTCAAACTGGCACGGAAAAAAACAGCAACATATAAATGTATCGTGCATGTGCAATCACTCGTAACACAGTGATTTTCAAATCATCAATGATGAGGCAGCGCCAATGAAGGCAAAAAGGTAAAGATACATCGATCTATGCGCACACACACAACTGTAGCTCCCAGCCCGTGCAACCATGAACATTAGAACGGGGCGGGAGCAAGGTCTCACTCAAAAGAAAAAAAAAAAAAAGATGAGTTTCTTGTAGCAGGGACAAGTCACTATGACACGCAGAGAAAATGCGCCCGGGACGTGGCATCCAAAAAAGGGGACAGAAGAATAAACCACTTTGCGAGAGAGTTCTCTCAATGCACACAAAAAGAAGGCGGTTGCATGTCAGGCACGTTGAACCACCAGAAGCTGTCTATGTAATCCTGTCCTTCCCAAAAGGCCAAGCGTGGGGAAGGGAATCCGCAACACTGCGCGAAGTGGAAGATGCTTCGTCACGGATTCGTGACTTGCAAACACGCTCGTTTATGTCCTGGATCTTGTCAGCCTACTTGTCCTGCACAGCCGCCGTTTGCTTCCCACTAAAGCTGAATTATGACGTATCACTTGGGTGCTTCGTTTATCTTCATAGACGTGCTGAAAAAAATAGATCCACGCGATCAGAGCACGAAAAAAGGTGATCAAGATGCAGAGATGAACAAACTTCAGCATCTGCTTAAAAATCTAAATTCGCGACTTCTCGTGATTTCTTCCACAGCGCGCATGTATCGCAAGACCCGTGTCTTCATCCGAGATGCCCTTTCCATCAGTAGCGTATAGCCCAGTTATATTTACAACTGCATGACATAGCTGGCCACTTGAAACAATCTTTCCGCATGCACACACCTAGTTTCGGAGGTCTCGATTACTCAAATTTCAGAAACACACAACATATGGGCTGGAACAGCACACGCAGCTAGCAAACACTAAGATATTCTTTCAGTCACAAGTAAACTCACTTTTTTTTTAGATCTGTAGGAATAGCAAAATTTTGGGTGCAAAGCAAATGCGAATATTGAAGTTTGAGTGCAAATCAAATAGAACATTTTTCTAATAATTTGAAGCGAAATTAGGGAGAAAAAGTTGTAGAGGATTCCTAAGCATATTCTTATGATATAGCAACATCAAAGCGTTTCTTTTGGCTAGGTTGGTGACGCGCTGGAGGGGCAGTGTTTCATAGTTGCCTTATCAAGAATGATGCTATGCAGAGGCCGAATTGTATTTATTTATATGATTTGTTGCAACCAAAGTAGTATTGACAACACTTTATACGTGAAAGGCAAAGATACTATTTCCTCAACCTCTCCTCCGCTTTCAACTTCTGTGGAAGCCCAACTACCGTATTTACTCGCATGATAGGCGCACTCGCATAATAGGCGCACCCCCAATTTGATCGCGAGAAATCAGAATTTTTTATTTCCGCGCATAATAGGCGCACCCTGAACTTGGCCGTGATCAGTAGTTCTGTACCGTATTTGCACGGTTGCAATTCGACGCCCTCTTACGTTAACTGGAGCGAGGAAAAAGAAAAGAAAAAAGACCGCGGCAGCGCGCCAGCTGCGCGGGCTTGCCGAGTGAGGAAGAAGGGCGGTTGCCTAGGCGTCGGAGTAACCTTTGCACCGGCGTGGCTCCAGCCGCTTGCTCGCCGCACGCAATCCGCGGGGAACATGCGATTGCGTCCTTATCAAGTGCGCTTGCTTTGAGTTTTCTGTTGGAAAAAGCGTCATCGCGCGTTTGCTGCCTCGTCCACAAATTTAAAAGCTTTAATGCTTTCCGACGCGAGCTTTCGCCTTTGCTGCCACTACGCGGACTTGCACAAGCTCGGCGGACTTTTGTCGCCGCTGATTTCCCGGCCGCGAACCTTAACATCGTATCACGCGCGCTGCTCTTGAATCAGTGCTTTTCGACACCCAAACCCCATGTTGTCTTGTACAAACTTCCCGCGCCAACATGCAGAACCGTAGGCTAGGCCTAATCAGCGCTGGTTGCTTTTCAGTGGCGGTCGCGGGCGATCAAAGTTCCGGTTTTGTAACTCTTTGCAGTGGCTCTACTTGAAGGAAAGGAGGAGGGGGGGGGGGGGGCATGGGTGGCGCTTGTAACACTCGAATGGTGGTTTGCGATTCGATGTCTTCGATATGGGGTGTGAGCCCGTGAAATCGAACGATCGGTAACGTTCAGAGCACAAAATTTCGTTTGTGATGAAACGTAATCGGTGAATTTCCGCGATGGCGCTTTCTTTTCGTACGTTTTTTTTCTTCTTTTTTTTCCGCATTCATTCTGTTGGCAACGCGGGTCTTTTGATGTTAATTTTTGGAAATTTGAATGCTTGTAAGCACACTGCATCGCATGCCTTGATTCTCGGACACGCGAGACTGCTTGCTCAACACATTTTGCGCTAATGTAGCCTATGAAGAAGGTTGTTTCGGCTGTAGTGCGGATATTCGTGACTTCGGTGATTTACGTTATCAGCGGTCTATACTGTCAGAAATTTTACCCGCGTTAGGCGCACACCGAACTTGGAGCCGGTGTTTCTGGAAAAAAAGTGCGCCTATTATGCGAGTAAATACGGTAATGGGGCGGACAAGGGGTGCTCCTTTCAAGTCCGGAGTTCCTAATCTGCCTCATTGACGTCAATATGCTCAACTCGCTGAGGTCACAATGTGCCGCAAAAGGTATTCCGCCTTTCAGTAACGCCAGAGACTGGCCGATCACTGATAATGACTTCCACGCAGATAAGCATCAGAAAACAGCGAAGGTGAGGTGGCGTCTGGCGATGAACGTGCCATTTCGACTCATCGCCGACAACCCTATCACAGTCATCTGCAGATATCTGCTCGGCTAAAACCACGTGGAGTGACGGCGGTATAAGCGCGTTATGCTGCCGCTCGCAAGTACGGCGCTGCCGTGTCGTG
Organism: Rhipicephalus appendiculatus; assembly: GCA_030522465.1. Classification (NCBI taxonomy): domain Eukaryota; kingdom Metazoa; phylum Arthropoda; class Arachnida; order Ixodida; family Ixodidae; genus Rhipicephalus; species Rhipicephalus appendiculatus. The sequence continues at coordinate 9,261 of JALIZH010003261.1, read as the reverse complement.
TGAGGCAGCTTGCGTGTTACTTGCAAAATGTCTTCATCGCGTTGAATGAACAGGCTACTCGTTGCACTCGTGCACGATCCAGGGTGAAGTATGCACGAAGAACGCACAAATGCACGCGAACATCGAACTGCAAATGGCATGGCATGTTACAGTGAGAGCTGAGTAGGCGACGTGCTGCACGCAACCAGCCAGGGATGACGGGTTCCACATGGCGTTATCGTGCTTCAGTGAAACGGCGTCAGTTCATTGCAAAGGCTAAAAATTCACTCTGAGCATGCAGCATGCGCCGCTTAACACACGAAAAGGCCGAACTCGTCACCGGAGGGGGTTGTTAGCACTCTTTAATAAAAATACGCAGAAAAAAAAACAAAAAAGCTTGGTTGCAAAGTGCACGTTTTTAAGGGCGAGTCCATATACAACGAACTACTGATGTAACAACCACTTATCGCCGCACTTTTGTGTTCGTTATAAACAGGTTCGACTATATATAAGAACACCTGAAACATTCGATGCTAAAAATCTTCGGCGTCCAATTTTTTGGACTTTCTGCCCAAATTTCAGGTCCGAAACGGCCCTAATTGAACCCCCCACCTCTGCCACGTCTATCTTCTCCATGTTGGAACCAGCATTAAATGATACATTTGTGGCCGTAGCAGACTCTGAAAGGCAGCTTTGCCGCAATGCGAGAGTGTGATGGGGTGAAGCATCTTAAAAATCTGAAGGGTCCACTGCCAATCGAACGTTGACTGTACTTGTCTTAGGAAAGTTCGAATACTTCGAATAGTCAAATTTCGGTGCCAATTGAATATTCACACACCCCTACCTTTTTCCTTATTCTACCTCATTTTGACAATACGAATTTCAGTTGCAATGAATATTTCACGCTACCGAATAAGATTCGTATTACTGAGGCGTCAGCAACACCGATATTGCATAACAAGCAGACTTTGCATGGCAACCACTGCTATGTTATGTCAAACATTTATTAACCAAGTGCTAATCCCCCCTGTGCGCCACTGTAAAGGTGAGCAAGTGAACCAATAAGTATACCTTCTTCAGGCTGCCAAGGAGCTCTTGTTAGGACGTGTGTTCGACTTCGGTGACTGTGATGCCACTTTGCTCTAGGTGGGCCTTCAGCAGCTGATTGGTGGCCCTGAGCTGTTCACACTGTTGCCGCAGCAGATCCAAATCCAAGGCCAGCCGCTCGTTCTCCTTCAGAACCTCAGGCAGCCGTGCACAGTTTGCGCGCAGTTCCTGAATGTAGTCGCAGGCCTTTGCCAGGATGCCTCCCTTGCTGTGAAGGTGTACGGACGATGGCTGCATGGAAAAAAGAATGAACTCGGATTGTACAGGAGTTATCGTAGTCACTGTGTTCAGTTCTGCTCCATAGCAAATGCAAGCACTTTTAATGCCAGCCTTGTTGGTATATGTCTTCTAACTACTACTCAAGAGTAATTCGCATAGTTCAAAGCCAACTCAATAATGAATTACATCACGATACTTGGAGATGCCAACACGAGTCAATAAGCCAGGTGATTGCAAAAGCAATGCTACTGGGCAGCAGCTTCGTAGATATGCTATAATAAAGTAATTTATGCAGTAATGATGATCTGCACCACAAAGCGAATGGTGAAGATGGCATACATAACCACAATAAGTGTGCTTTTTTATGTCAGCAATAACCCGTCCTGCATGGACCATTCCTCCACACATGATCGTTCCACGTCAATTTCAGTATTTACCGTAAAGAAAGACTGCGCGGATTGAGGCTCTCAATTGTCCCACACTCAAAGATCACGTAACCGCTAGTATGTTGCGTAGGTGAAAGCAAAGGTCAACAGTCGAGCTGGCCGCACAGGTTGACAGACAAAGATGGCAGTCCAAGCACAAGTGCCCAAGCTCAATGATGATGCTAAGCACTTTCTCTTCGAACTGCAGTTAATGAGCAGGGGGTACGTTAGGCTTTGCTTTGAGGGACAATGAATTTTGCTTCCTTAACTCTTTCGTTACCACGCCTATTCAAATCGATCACCGGTGATCACGAAAAAAAGCTGCTGATTTCGACGCGTTAAAAATTTTTCCCGTGCATGCTGCAACATCTCGCGTTTAGTTCTAGGACTGCTCTTCTACAATCCGTTTAAATTTTCCCGCTCTGACGATGCTGCGATTTTTAGCGGAGTTTTTCGCGAACGAATGCGCATGTGTTACTGGAAAAGGGGGCGTGGCTGCCACACTCAGGAAAAAAATGCGCTGCTCATGTTTGTGCTCCGTTATTATCAACATTTTGGTATCAAACGATTCCTAAGAAGTCAATTATCAAATTGTGTCATCAGTTTTGCGAGGTAATAAATTTTGGCTGTGATAATTACATGAAAACGACACCTGCTACTCACTAGCGAGCTTTGCTCCCGAGTTTGCGCAATATTATTCAAATACAGCTCGTTTCTGAAGGTCCGTCGCGTCTCTAACTTGTTGATCTGGCCTTTTTAGCCAGTTTGCAACAGTTTTGGTTTCGCTTTCTCTTTATCTACGCGAGAGGGGCGCATCGGGCGTTAAGCGTCGGCGCGCGGCCGCTCCCATGGCGTCGTCAACCCGCGGGGGCTCCGTCGCGGGAAAAACGTTCCGCTCGAAAGCGTGCTCCAGCCCGCTCACGAATTTAGTGAAGCTGAGTCGAGCTATGAGTCCGAAGACGACACCAGCTCATCTTCAAGCGCTGACAGCGACGATGCTTCGAGCCAGCCCGGGCCATCCTCAGCTGTGTATTTTTGATCTGTGTGAAAAATGGCTTTATGCAGATTGTTTATTTTTCTTTTAGAATATTCCTAGATCATTTCCCTTCAAAATGTATATTTTGAATTTTGTTTGTTCGTAATATTTTTGTAGATATTGTGTTTTGTTTGTACTGTTTTTCTCAAGTTTCTGCAAAAGTGGTAGATTTCAGATTTTTTATAAGTTTTGTAACATCTTTTTTGTTTTGAAACTTGTGTTATCTATAAAGAGCAATTCATTATGCACAATTTGGTGTGCTGCAATGTTACCTAGAGCATTATTTATACTAGCAATAAATTTCTTCCTCAGACCTATAAAAAATGGCCATTTTCATGCGGTAACGAAAGAGTTAATGTCACCGCCCAAGCTGACAAACAGAGCAACACAAGCACTGCAAGCTGAGCGACTTGTAACCCATCTATGTTGACAGCATCACTACTGGCTGTGCAAGCGGTGCTTGAGTACTGCATGTAACTTTCGTTTCTGCAAGTAACACACACGGACCAACGTTACTCAAAGATGCGGCGGGGAATGAGGCGCATGCTAATTAAAAGTGTTTAGTAGGAGTGTGCAAATATTTGAATATTTTTCTAATAGTGCTTGCTATTCGATTCTATTCGCACCAGAATTTAGCTATTCCAACTATTGAAACTTCCGGAAGGTACCGTAAAAACCCGCTATAATACGAGGTTTTTTTCCCTAATATTAGCGTTCCAAATTTCCGCCTCGTACTATGAGAGGATCCGAACGAAAACTTGCTTGAAAAACGAAGTGTTGTGCTTGAAGTTTCTGTTTCGTAATTGCCGCGTGGCTATGGATTGGTTTTGTGTACAAGTGGCTACAGCTTGGCTTCGTTACCTTCGCGCCCTCGCATGGCAACGGTGAGCACTGGCGCCATTTCTTTCTTTATTGCCAAGTTTTTTTTAGCGTGTACCTTGACAGCAGACTTGTGAACGTGTGAACCTCGCTTCGTGAAGTCCGTGTGGTGCAGACGGCCCGGCGCCCTGCTTTCTTTTCCATCCATCCTGGTGCTGGACGCATTTCGCTGCCATTTGGCCGATTCAGTAAAGAGGCTCTTGCGCGACTGCAGCATGGAACTTGTCGTGATCCCTGGTGGGATGACGTCGCAACTGCAACCTCTCGATGTTTGCGTGAATAAACTGTTCAAGGATGCGGTTAAGCGTTGCTATGCGGAGTGGATGCGCTCAGGTGAGCCTGCAGTGACGCCGACCGGGCGACTGAAGCTGGCATCGCCAGCCACGCTATGCAATGGATCGTAGATGCTTGGGCAAGCATCCCAGAGGACCTTGTGCATCGTTCTTTCAAGAAGTGTGGCATCTCTAATGCCCTTGATGGCACAGGAGATGAGTACCTGTGGGACGATTTGTCGGACAAGGAAATGTCCAAAGGAAGCACAGTTGAAGACGACAGCGACTGAAGTGGTGGGTGCGTGTTCAATAAATGTTTTCTCCGAGCTTTCCTATCTCGTATTATACGTGGGTAAAAATATCTTTCTTTTTAATGTCGCATCCCTAAAATTTCACCTCGTATTATATTCGGGTTCGTATTATACGCGGGTATTTACGACAAATATACAATCAACGTCCCATTTTTCGGACTCCCTAGGAACCGCGAAATCGTCCGAAAAACGGATTCATACATTTCCATTCCGCTCAAGCAGTCAAATCATCACAGCTATGTCCGGAATAGTATCTTCAATGCCAACCAGTACACTTATCAGGCATTTTGGTGTGTGCCCAAGCTCTCACACCATTCGTGGCACAGCACGAATGGCGGCACGGAGCGTTTGTGACGTATGAATACCACTAGCTGTGCTAAGCCACATGCACAACGGAGCAGTTAGCTGAAAATGCTTATCAGAAGTGTTGTCAGCGATGAAGCCATACTGGCACGTTTGCCGCCTGCCCCGATCACGCCTGCGTGCATTTCCGGTGCTGATCCACAAAGACATTGCTGCACTGTGCCGTTACAGTGGCCCCTTAATATTTTTGATACGCTTCACCGCATGACATTCTGGCATTGCGGCAAAGCTGCCTTTCGGGCTCTGCTGCGGCTGCAAACGGATCACCTCACGAAAGTGCTGGTTCAAACCTACGCGGCAGAGGTGGCAGCTTTAATTAATGTCATTTTGGACCAGAAATGCCCTGAACGAAGATTTTCAGCACCCGAAATTTCAGAAGTTTTTAATATATTGATGTTTACGGGGCAGATTAGGAATGCTACACTCAAAGGGAGTGTGCCTTTGTCCGTCATGAGTAGGGCCTCCACAGAAGTTGAAGGAGGAGGAGAGGCTAAGGAAATACCATCTTTTCCTTTCCCGTCTAAAGTGTTGTCGGCGCCACATTGGTTGCCCCAAATCATGTAAATAAGTATAGTTCAGCTTCTGCATAGTTATTAGTGAAAATTGCTTTAATTTTAAGCATGCCGTGCGAAGCTTGAAAAGAGCTACCAGCAGAGTTTCTGGAACAGACGACATCTGCCGATTAATCGCAGCCACACTATCACACTACCGATTGGCTTAGACGTCAAGAGCCGCTATGGACAGCGTATTTTGCCGTCAAGTCGATTTGCACAAAAGAAGCAGCGCCGACACCGGGCATTACTCGGGATGCACACACCAGCACTGTTTATTCAGCAGAATAATCCTTCGTACGTTGGTGATATTGGCAGCCTCAAGAACAAGCTGCAGATGGTTTGACATGCTGGCGTCGCAATTACTGGTGATAGAGGCTCCCAAACCCAGGACTATGGCGCAGTTTGCGCAATTTCCATAAATATTATCAGGATGACGCAGTAAATCTGATTTGGCGCACTTTGGCGCAGGAGTGGAATCACCGACTATATGTCAGATATTATAAAGAAAAATGAGCATATCTGGAATTAAAATTCAGTTGAGAGTCAGCGCATGTCTTGTGCACTTCTTCTGTCCCTTGTCCCTTTTTTGTTAGCGCTACACAGTCCTAACTATGATATATATCTGTCATGACCCAACTAACCTGCGCAATATTTTTCCATATTTTTTTTTTAATTGAAACAAGACATGTGCAAATGTCATTTGTAGAGACCGGATTATAGGCAAATGCCTATTTTGTTCCTTGCATTCCTATTGTGCCACTTTGATATATGAGCACGAATTAGGGGTTAGGGAGGGCTTTTATAGTGTTTTTATAGTGCCTATAAATGCCTATTTTTGGGGGTTTGTGCCTAAATGTCTACAAGTGCCCATAAATGCCTATTTTCAAAATTTGTCCCTATATGAACGCTATTTAGCCTCAAATTTTGCTTTCGAGTACAGTTTGAGACCGTAATTCATGTTACCGGGCAAAATTGACGTTTCGGAACTTTATGGGGTGCAACAAACATCCGGGAAGCAACCGGTAGCAGCCGTGAAATGGGACGCGCCGGCCACCTTACCCCACCGCACTGACATGGCGCGAGCGGTTGGAGCAGGGGAGAGGAAAGACGCTATTTCTGCAACCCTAAATGGGAGCACGTCCCAGCGTGTACAGTGGAATGGGGAAAGATAAATAAAGGCGGGAAGAGAGAGGGGAAGAAGAGGAGAGGGCGTCTATGGCCGAGGACGTGGTGGGTGGCTTTTACCGCCGGTTTCCCAGTCCAGTGTTATGGGAATTGTTGAAGCACCTCCTTGAAGACGGGGCGTGGTGGGGGGAAGAAAACAGGAGGTGCCTGCGCGCAGCAGCAGGAATATGGAGAGCGAATGCAAAACCATGGAATGCCGTCAGGGGAAAATAGAAAGTAGGTAAAAAAATCAGATGTGCACATGGCTTTTGTTTCGTTTGTAATTTACTCTTAAAGGGCGCTTCACCAAGTCACATGAGAAATTTTAGTCAGATACTGAAAGTGTTCGCGTGCCCAATGAAAAGCTTTGTACCACAAGAACTTTTAAATGCGAAGCATTTCTTTGCGTACTGTAAGCAGTTTTGCGCGTCTGTCTGTCTGTCTGTCTGTCTGTCTGTCTGTCTATCTATCTATCTATCTATCCATCCATCCATCCATCCATCCATCCATCCATCCATCCATCCATCCATCCATCCATCCATCCATCCATCCATCCATCCATCTATCTATCTATCTATCTATCTATCTATCTATCTATCTATCTATCTATCTATCTATCTATCTATCTATCTAGCCGCCTACGTCTGGGTGCTCCCGTGATCGCCTCCTTGACTTAGTGGAGACCAAAATTTGAATGGGAGGGTAAGAGGTATTGACGATTATGTCTGGCTGGTCATGACATGTATAACGTGAAAATCCTGTCGCATACATCGTCAAACCCTTTCCTGCAGACACGTGTAGCACATACCCGTATACCACGGGCCGCGGTATGCGGGTATGCGCCATAGCTAGGTGTTTGAAAATTTATATCTACCCAGGAACGGCGAGGACAGACATTAGTCATTTTATAGCGAGGGTGTTAAGAAAAACTGTCGTCAGCAGCGTTGACCCGACGAATGCAAATAATAAATATCCATGTCCCAGCAGGAATCGAACCCAAGCAATCTGTGTGGCAATCAAGTATTCTACCACATAGCCATGCCAGGTCTCGGGAACTGCTTTGGAAAAAGACCCCTATGCAGGCGTAATGTTGGTGAAACGTCAGTTATGGTTCCAGTGCAGGCTATCTAATTTTATGAACGTTACATATGTACTCCTATGAGGCAGGCGTCATTCCGGTTTAACGTCAATTGTGTACTTTAGCGCCATCCACTGTAGTTAGTCCACGAAGCACTATCTAGGGCGGGCATCCTCGCAAGCACAAGTGCTACATATCCGCTACCGCTTCTGGTGTTGGTAATACACATGTTTCTGTTGGCATCGTTACGCAACTGTAAAGAACTGGTTATATGAAACGGATGCGACTGTTGAACATATGTCTGCGCGTACAACATTTGTTCATATCTTTAACGTCATTTTGTAACGTTTTGCTCAATGAAAATATTACAATCCAGGAGCGTGTTTATTCGATGGTGGACACTTAACTTACCATTCTGGACAATAAAAGTAGAGACCGTGTTCTGGAAACCGTGCCCGAAAAGGGACCATTGCATGGCTATGTTAAATCATTAACGCCTTTGTACAATCATAAATAGAGACCGGATTTTAGGCAAATGCCTATTTTGTTCCTTGCGTTCTTATAGGCGGAGACCGTGCGAACCGTGCGGGAAAAAGGACAATTGCATGGCTATGTTCAACCGTCGGCGTCTTTGTGCCATGATAAACAATCACATTTTCTGCTTTCCTGTAATAGAAACAGCTCGCGCACGTCTTTGTGTAAACGTGTTTGAATTTATGTAAAAGTTTATTGTGCCTATATTTACTATTTTGGAGGCCTAAAACGGTGTTTTACCTGCCTGTTTTTGGCGCCTAAAACGTACTTTTTTAGTGCCTAAAAAATCCGGCCTCTAGTCATTTGGTTCAAAGGAAGTGGAAGCAATTCTGAATAGTAGCAGGATTTCACTTTCAGTAGAATGCAAGTGATAACCTGTAAAATATGTTACGTTTTAAAATTTACTATACTTAAAGCATATAAGCTACAACAAACAAAAATGATGAATCGATTTGAGGTTAATATGTTCGTTTAACCTCGAAGTGGGGCTTCGCAGCAGGGCGGATTTTCCTTGGATAAGTGTTTCCACGGTATAGCACCCCTCCAGTGCCAGGAAACCACCTTTACAATAGGCAATAAACAATTAGATCGGGCAAGTTGGTATAGATCCATCTTCGTAGAAGCGCACAACTTTTACACGAGGACACGAAAGACAAGACACAAGCGCTTATGTCTTGTGTCTCGTCTTTCGTGTCCTCGTGTAAAAGCAGCGCTCCTACGAAGATGGATTTATAGTAGAGTTGCATGGGGACTAATACCCCTATTCGTTCATTTGCGAATAGTACTTGAGAAACTTCCAATAATTGAAATTCGAATACTGTAATATTCGTACGAACATTCAAAGTGCTCGAGTATTCGCAAAAGCCTAGTGGCAACAGCTGTGAAGGCGACAGGCAACATCCCAAGAGGTTTGCTTGTACACTCAAACCTCAATATAACGAACCCGGATACAACAAATTATCGGTTACAGTTGAACCCCTTTATAAGAGGCATGCTCCGTGCAGCAATTATTGCCTTTTATATGAGGTGTCTGTTATAAGCAGGGTACTGCGTATGCATTTTCTTATCAACCTGCATTTTACTGTAGGCACACCGGTGTCTCTTATACCCATTTGTCTCTTATATCAGTGCCTCTTATAAAGGGGGTTCGACTGTATAACGAAGTTAATGAAGAACAGTCTTGTAATGAATACAGTGTTATGAATATATGTTTATAACGAATTTTCGGATATAACGAGCTTATTTTCGTGCAAAATGCAACTTTGTTATAATGAGGTTTGAGTGTACTAGAAAATAAAGTACAAGTGCGCACTGGCATTTAGTGACACAAGCAGATAAGT
>JALIZH010003260.1:0-38162 GCA_030522465.1 Rhipicephalus appendiculatus | reverse complement strand
ACCAAATGAACACCGAATTCAATTCAAACAGAATGTGTTTTTTCCGTGGGAAGAACTAATGCCACCGAACTCGCGTAGTCGACATGCTTTAAACTCTGTTAATCGTATATTGTTTTAATATACAAACTTTTGGGTCAACGAAACCAAAACTATTGCCGACTTTTCTGAAAGTTCGTTTCCTTTCCTTAAGAGGCCTCGCCTTTTATACCGGAGTTTCAAGTTTGCCTTAGCACGACGTAGTAAGACATGCATTGAGAGAATGCATTCATTAGCATTCAGATATAAATTCCGTGTTGACCAAGCAGATGAATGAAATGGAGGGAACGGCTGGGAAGGCTGCATTTGGACTAAGGGATATCGAACACAGAAGCAAAGTCGAAAGCTACTGAAATGTTGTTCATTCAAGTGGTTGTTTTCTTTGCAGAATGCTTTCTTCGCACCGAAAATACCTCGTTATTTCACAAACACTGGAGAAAAAGAAGCATGTCATTGTATTCTGTTGTAACAAGAAATATTCTTTAAGCAGTATTGACAACGTTCTGAAAACGCAATGTTTAGAAATTGACAACCTTGTTCTTATAAAAATGAGACACATGTTTTTCCAGAATATAATTCTGCAGCCCTCTGAGATCAATATGAATAATTTTGACCAATATTTAGAGGGGTCTTTCATATATTTCTTTTGACCAACAGTTTTTTTATGTTTTGAGCAACTAAACTGATTGCTTTAAAAATTACTAGTCACATACAAATGCACATGCTCCTTATTCACATAAAGGTCCATCCGTGTTGTAAATATGCGCAAGCTAAGACGTTCACAGGATCAGCAATTGCGTACCGAAATCAACCATGTCTCATGAACGCAGCGTTTCTAGAGAACTTTTAAAAATACGTAAGTTGCTCAGAATTGAATATCATATGAGCGGTTTCTGCTTGAGTTATATTGGTACTACGGAGAAAGGTAATTCTGACAGTTTGCTTCCAAAGCTGTTAGCATGGTGACGAATATACAAATACTGTCATTTTGTAAAGTGGCCGTCGTCACCCAGTCACGCTTATAGATTTTTTCCTGTATTCAAAACACTTTCCATTTGAAATAAAAGTCTGATTTCGTGCTATTCTCTTATGGGAGTGATATAAAAATTATCAAGACAATCGGAGACATCAAATTTACGACGTGTTGTGAACTTTTGTGGAATCGACCAGCTGAAATTGGCTGCTTAAAAACTGTGTAAGGAGAGCACGTGAGTTTCAGTTTGCTCTGATATACCTTATTTATATATTAGATATATAGGCAGTAATAAAGAGATGTGAAAATGTAACGATACCATTGGCTTACATGCCCGAAATTCCCCCTAACAACGAATCGTATTACTTATTGCATGCTGTTGTGACCATGAATTGGCGTCCAAATAAGTGAAGTTTCAACGTTCACAGGAACCGAAAAAAGGAACCATAAGCATGGAGATTTACAGTGAATGTACACGACAGACTAAATTCAATTATTCCGCATTAGATGGCGCACAACGCGACGATGCTTAGAATAATGGATGTGTACAGGCCCATATATATAGTGCCCTTTGAGAATTGAGAGAGAGTAGAGGGTACACTATCTTCACGTTAAAGAAGCAATTTTAAGGCGAAAGCCTTTAATGTCTCATGCTCACGTCCGTCCGGTGTCCGTCCGTCCGGTGTCCATCCGTCCGGTGTCCGTCCGGCGTCCGTCCGGCGGTGGTGGTGATGGTTGTGGTGTGCTTCCTGACCACCATTACTGCGCATGCGCAAACCCTCCCCACGCACCTCCTCTCCTACGCTCCCCCTCTCTCTCCTCTAGGTATCCCTCCAGGTGGTGTTGATCCCTCCCGGCCGCTGCGTTTACGCACCCATTGCGCATGCGCCTCCCCTCCCCGTCCCTCTCCTACGCTCCCCTCTCTCTCCTCTAGGCACCCCTCCCGCGGTGTTTACTCCCCCATTGCGCATGCGCGTCCCCTGCCCCCTCTCTCTCCTCTCCTACGCTGCCCCCCTCTCTCTCCTCTAAGCATCCCTCGCCGCAGCGTCCACACCCCCCAATGCGCATGCGCGTCCCCTCCCCCTCTCTCCTTTCCTACGCTTCCCCTCTCTCGCCTCGCAACGCCGACGCAGGCAGCGTCTGCTAGCGAGTTTCTTGATTGAAAAACCGACTGCTCGCGCTGCACAACCCGTCACTGGCCACTCCGTATATATGGCAATGGATTTTGACCTGCAAGGTGGTGCCGGTGGGAGATTTCTCCTGTGCGTTGCCGAACGATAAAAATTCGCAGCGTGCGCGTTAACTAAAGGCGGACTGCGGGTATCTGTGTCCAATCGGAGTCTTCTGTCTCTCATTGCCCATTAGCAGCGATTGGCATGTTCTAGTAGGAAACACCGGTCCATCACTGCGTGATTGCGCCTCCCCAGATTTCTCTCCTGCGCAACGCCGCGATGAGCGCCAGCGTCAACGCCGCCGCCAGTGTAAGCGGCGGCGTTGACGCTACACTGGCGAAGACATGACAAAGTCAGTGGAATGGTCACATGCTTTCGCCGAACACACTTTGGAATGTACAAAGCGTTCTTGAATTTTTCAGTGCTGTTGATGCAGGTCGGCCAGACTTTGATGAGTTAATTTGCCGAACCCTGCTGGCAAGGGTGGCCCACTTTGCAGGGACAGGAATGAACATGAGTAAGCTGTGGTTGCAGTTCCTTTAGGTGCATGGTCTGGCTCAGCAAGCCTTGCCTCCCGCACACTATAGACAGAGATAAATTTTGTCAAGTAGTACTCTATTCAATAAAACATTGTGCGTATTCAGTTTCACTTTTCTTGGATTGTGCATACCTGTGTAGCTGGTCTCATATTTGTGCAAGCAAAATAAAGTAGAGATTAGAGTGTACTTATAATGTTCCACAATTGCCTAGAGTAGAAGCAATGGGTGTCTGCAACAAATGCCCACTGCTCACAGCATTTGTTCTTCAACTCCAGCTGTGTAAAACCTTGTCAATGCAAAGGTCGTTATATGTTCCTCAGCCGAATTGCATTATGTGCATGATAGAAAAAGTGAAAAAAATCACAAATATTTTTATAGGTACGCAGTACAACTTTTGTGCCATTATTCAAATGTAAAAGCTGGGATATCGTGGCATGCCGGTCTTGCCAGAGCAGAAGTTCGGAATAATATAGTAAAGAGCCCGCAAGTGCGGTTAATTTGTGGCTACCCTATACAATAAAACCGTTTTCAAAGTTGTCGTTGCATGACAGCTGGAATGCCTGAAATTCCTATTCATACCAAACTCCCTGCCACAAGAAGCAGCTGCTGAGAATACTGGCAACACAGTCCGGCATATCCTGCTGCAAAGTATAGGCCACAGATACCCCTGACCAGTGACGTTATTTCCAGGGAGAGCCCTGGTTACAGTCAGAAACCTGTATCACTTGCACAGAATGTGGCGAATAAATGTCGGAAGGCATGGGGCTAGTGTGACGTAATCAATAAAATTCATTTTAAAGAAATTTGCACATTTTCCTAAAGTCTGTTTTTGGCAAAATTGTGCTGTGTGAGCTTACGCAGCACGTTTCACTGAGATCAATTTACCTTGGCAAATCACCAGAGCCGAGCTTTAAACATACAATAGAACATGTTGTTAGGCTATATTCCTGCATGAAAATCCTAAACACAGATACGCAGTTATGCATAGATGGTTTGATACTGGTACGAAGAAAAGACACACGAAGACAAGTGCTTCTCTTCATGTGTATCTTCTTCGTCCATGCCAGAGTGCGGTAAGCTGTTATGGTTCTTCACCAACCCGCCCTGCCAAAAACCTTACTACAGTTGATTACTGGGTGCTGCTATTGCTTGGCATGCTTCGGCATTACTCTCTATAGAATTTATTTTTTGCCTGTGGGGTATGTTGAAACGAAATGGTTCATCATGCAGTGTTACACTAGCAGTACCTATCAACTATATGCTGTACGGGACGTTCACCACGTAGTAAATAACTATCAATCACAGTGTGTACATGCCGACACCATTCTACTTTATCTACCATTTGATCTTTGGCGTGCAGTGGAACAATCACTATAAGCGGTAGTATATTAACGAATCCTTAGTCTTACAGAAAAAGCTAGCCGCTGAATGGTGAAGGCAAATGGACATCTTGGAGTGCAAAACAATGCAGCACGACCTATATTTCACAGACACACATGGTCCTGTTCAAAACGTAACGGTTTAGGCATGGCATTTCAGTTTATTTAGGACAAAATAAAGCTGATTTCTGCCCACACTTCCACTATTATTGAAACAGGAAGCCTCAGCATGCTTCTGTTGGGCTTAAACCAAAGCGCACCACCAGGCTTTCCCATTTGTTTATTTGTAACAGCAAGACAGGCGCCAAATTTCTCTATGACGAATTTTCACCAAACGAGAGAGCATTCTGTGGTCATGCTGTTAATGTGAAACTGTCCAAGATGACTGCATTTTCCCTCCTGTGCCATCATCATGCAGGACTCAATATAGGGACATGATGGTACACTAAAAGCTCGTTATTTCAAACTCGGTTAGTTCTAATTTACAGATAATTCGAACTCACGTCCTGGTCCCGGCTCAGACTGTGTATTTCGATAAGGAAACACTTCCAATAACTCGAACGCGTCGGTGTTCACAACGCTTAATTGGAACAGGGAGTCGCTGGTTTTTATCGCTCCGCGCAGAAGTCGGCCCAGAGTGATCACAGTTTGTTGGATACCAAAACCAAACCAAATCTACCAAATATACAAAGCGACAAAACAACGGCATGTCTCAGCAGATGAGAAAAAATTGGGAGACCCTTAAGCTTCGCCTTTAAGAGTTGAACGCGGTAGCGACATCCTGTCCCTAGTGCGTACTTCAATCACTTAGTGCATACTATGTAATGGCCAGCATGCTTTAAACCACGAGAAATTATGCGCGTGAAATGTTTTCGAACTTGCTATGTGCCCACTACGGGGTCCAAAGGGAATACGTGCAGTAAGGAGTGTGTGCTTGTGTAATGGGTGGCTGGCTTTAAACCAAGATGTCGTTGTGATACGCACATGCTCTGACGCCCGATGGCAATGTACGCTTGTACCACGCAATATTACTGCGATATTACATGTTTTATTGGGACGAATGTATACAAGACGCGTGTGTTTGTGAATAATGAGTTATTTGCACTGCATTTCCAAGCAGAGGAAGTTATTTTTGCTGTATTTCCAAGCAGACGCGTGGCTCTGTGGTAGAACACCTGCTTGCCACGCAGACGGCCTGGGTTCGGTCCTCAGTCAGACCAGGAAGTTTTTATTATTTATTTTATTTGCATCTTTCTCGATTTTTCGATGATGATTTTTTCGCTCACAACGAACGATACCGACGCCGACGCCGGAATATCTCCCGAAATGAGCTCTTTAACGCCATCGCGTTAATACGGCGGACGCAGTGCAGGAGCTATTGGGAAAGCTGCAAACGATGCTCATGGAGTTGCGATAGAAGAAGCGCAAGCAAATGCGAAACAGCGATTTCTTTTATTCATGATTGCGTAAAGTTTCTCATGAAAATAAACGTGTGTTGGGACATGAATAGCATCATATATTCTGACATTAAGGCTCTCCGCTCACATGAATGATTGTCGGTGCTTGTTTCTGGCGTATCACTGACTGATAAATTAAATCTGTTCATTCTTAGAGCTCCATGAACTTAATTTGGAAAATCGTCTGCCAGAAACGTGTAGTAGCGCATAATTCGCGATAACGAGCCCGGAGGTGGCTTCTTTGGGTTCTGCCCGCGCACAGTGGCGCGATGTCCGATCGTTCTTGCACCCGCCCCTCTCAAACTCCGCCTAATTCGAACAATCTGGTAGTCCCTTTTGATTGCTCATTGACGAGGTTTTACTATATAATATTCTAAATAAACACAGCACACTGTAGTATTTGATCTTTCGAGATTAGAAACCTGTTGAAGCCAGCATCCATGCACCCCGCTAGGTTGGTAACTTTATCAATGAAATCTTAAGCATATATTCGTATGAAGCAGAACAAAGTAATTCGAGTGGCAAACGAGACACGGCATGTGCATTTGCGCTACCCTTATTTCAAGCAATTCTAGTGGTAGCTTTAGCCCCTGAAAATAGTCATATTTGTGATGTACCAAAACACATCTGTCAATGCTCCATTTTTACGTGTACCAGCCGGACTTATACTCTTGAGAAAGCTACTAGAAGCAAACTGAAGTAATTTTATTTCAACAATGGTTCAAGATAGTTGGTACACAACACTCAACAATATTATGTGCAAAAACTTTTAGAGGAGAGATGGCAACAAACACGAGCGAGCAGTACATGGACCTTCGACAACCAGCGCAGAACAGACAAAGGACAAGAGCGGGAGCAAACACATGAACTAATTCGAAGTGAGGATATATTGAAAAACGCCCATGTATGTATGTCCGCATACTCCATCACGTGAGCACGCAAATAGTCACGTAACAAGCTAAGCAGTGAAAACTTACCGGGCATGACAGAAAACATGCTAAACAAATGCATAGCACAAACAAATGTCACGTCCGATAAGTATATCTGCTGAGATTGTTGACGCTTGTTGTGTCACTGTTTGTACGTGTTCACATGATGTAGTATGCGGACATATATACCTGTGTGCTTTTTTAATAAATACTCAGCTGCAAGTCAGTGCTTGTCTTTGTTCATTCACCCATTTTTCTGTCCGCGCTGTTCTGGTTCTAGAATACGGATTACCAACTCGCCCAATCACAAATCTTGCTTCATTACATTGAGGTCTGTCCGTGACTGTTGTTGTCTCTCACCTGAAAGCTTTTGTATTTAGTGGCATTGCTGAGTCATTTTCTCTGTGTACGAATTGCGCTTCTAGATTACAGTTGAATGCTATCACTACATTACACACATAGAGCTTGATCGGGGCTTTTATGCTAGCCAACTTGTATATTGCTACATATAGATTAACAATACAAAAAAATTAGAAGATAACTCTCAATTTGAAGACTAGAGTATAATGTTTTATTGAGATAGAAACCAACAATAGCCATCCCTGCTCCACAGCGACAGCAACAACAAGACTTTTAAGGAAAGAAAAATAGCAGATTAGCATAACCAACTCAGCGTAAGTATCAACACAATCATCTAGCTTTCATGGAAAACAACTTCGCAAGCCAGTTGACAATGACTACGTTTCCTTTTAATGTGCCACAGGGACTAACACCAGAGGACGCTGTAGTGACTCATCATTTTTGTTTTTTGAGACAACAACAAACAACTGCGTAATAACAAGCAAGTCAAGATCCCACGTACTGAACAACCGCTACAGCACACGCGTTTGTTAGCGCAGGCATCTAGTGCATGTGACAGATGCACTATGCACTCATACCGGAATCGTGCATTGTGCATTAATACTGTCGAAAATGAAGGCACATTTACTGACTACCCAACATCATCAAAACAACTCAACATTAACTTATCGAGCATCACAAGCGTACTTTCTATGTCAGTCGAGAGCGGTCTTAGTTGAGATCAATCTGAATTGAGTGATGCTGTGTGCACGTTATAGACCATGACTGTTCTCGACGCGGTTGATTGTAGTCGAGATTTGAGGTTGGTGGTTAGCTTCCGCACTAAAGTTTTAGTAAGCACATTAGTCGAATTTGACTTGGTACGGTAGAGCTCGCCTCAATGAACCTCAATTGTTTAGAGTATAGTAGACCGCATAGTCACACTTATTGGTGATTGCGATAGAAAATTTAGACGCCCACGTCATACATCTGAACCCCGCCACCCCCAAAGAAAAACAGAGCCCGGTGATGCCGCCGGGCTGTGTCTAAGCGCGGTGTCATCAGGCTTACACACAGCCGCTACGCCAAGACGGCGTTGTCAAGAGACTGAGTGATACCAGCATATATTGGTCCCAAACGACTCTTTCAAATGCCCCCGCATAATTTTTTCTCCTTGATCACTATCTCCTCAACCGCTGAAACAATAATGTAGCGTGCGACGCTCGCTAAGAACAAAAGGCTTAGGCACTGCGCTAGCCGAACTACGTATGTAGCGACAGGGGAATTAACGCATGTGGAAGTGCCCAACGAGTGCGCATTTAGAACCGAGCATTGTTGAATGAAGGCTTCTAAATGTATCCAAGCCCACACTAGCACAAAAACATGGGACAACCTTCAACGTCGCAGTGCCGACGCTCGACGGTGTCCAATATCGCACAACAAAGCGTTATCGAGAGTTGAGTGATGTTGACATCCCAAGTTACTCCTCTTCCCTCGCGATGAATTCCCTATTAGCACAAAATGTTGCCACAATGTTGGAGCAACTTTCTGAATGTTACGGCAACGTTGTGTCAACATTTGGCGCTACTAGGGAATTTGGGTTAGTATCCTCGCCTCAGTGTCGAGCGCCAATTAAGACATGTTTTTGCTATAGTGACATCATTTAGAAGAACAAACACAAAAACCCACCAGCGTGACACAGAGCAGCTCACTATAGCCTTAGAGATTGAAACGGATTGGATTGATTAGATTGACTTCGGTTCGATTTGCCGGCTTCGCCCATTGTAACCTTCTGCAACGAGCGGGTATCAAACACCGATGCCATGACCTTTATAAGATAGACGTAATAGATCTCTGTGCACATATTTATTCTCACAAACACTTACACACGTTATTATTGCGGCGTGGCGTGTGATGTGCTTCTTGGCGTCGTATTCAAGTTTCGGAGGATATATATATTTCTGGTCTCAATGACGGAGACCATACATTGCTGGTTAGAAGTAGTTTCATAAATCGTTTTTTTTTCACATCGCAGGTTGTAAATTTTGTAAAAAATTTTCGCGAGGCGTCCAGAAGCTCCAACACAGCCAGTTTAGGGTGCTTGGTGCTCATAAGAAGCGCGTGACTAGTTATTTAAAATGTACGATGGTTGCATAAGCACTGCATCTGGCATTCGTAAATCACGTTGTACTGCACGCTGTGCAGGGTGGTTCATTTTTACTCGTTGTGGCCGAAACAATACTAATTAAAAGTTCATCTTCATTCTTCAGGTGTCCCGGTAGCGGCAGGCCACGAAGGCGATTGAGTGCTCTCGGCCAAATATTCGCGGGAGCTGTTGCTGTTTCGGCGAATTTCAACTTCGGAAGAAAACATCGATTCGTTTTTATTGCGAGAAAGTATCAACTACGAGTGAAAATGTAGGAAAAGTTACGATGCCTCGACGTTTAATCTATGTTTTGGCTCTGCGGTTGATGCGGCACGTCGAACGAGCTGTACCGTAGGCTGTTTCTCGATCGCCGCAGGCTGCAAGAAACCAGCGCGTTACGATGGTGCCATGCTGTCGATGTAGTATGACGAAAATACACGTGCTTCGTTGACATAGTCAGCTCTTGGTTACATTGAAAGACGAATTTGTCCATATGCACATGCTAGTGAATTCGGCTGACCATGAAGGCCCTATCTTTGTGAGCGAGATAGTAAAAGTCACAGTTTCGCCGCAAGGGCGAGGCAATGAATGCGATAGCAACAAATTGGCATTTCACGCGGAGAACGGCAAGCAGATCGAAACTTGGAGCGCACTGCTCAAGCGGAAAGGACCCACGAAACATGCGCACAGGTATACACAGGACTAGCGCGATTTAACAAGTGTCACATTTGTTACTTCACTCTGTTGGAACAGCGCGCTTTTTTCGGAAACGGGGCCTCTGCAGCGAGTGAAGTGACCTTTGTGCGCTCTGTAACCTAAACGCAACCTTCGCGGCGAAAGCACACGACGTACAACTGCCCCCATCCCCCCCCACCCAGAGATAAGGGCGCGCACGCGCACCAGTCAGGCGACTACGCCTTGCATGTCAAAGTGCAAGTCGGGGTGTTGGGGAGCCAGCGCCACGCAAGGAGTGGGGCGCCGAGCGCGCACTTTGCGCCGTTTCGCTCGTTTGCTAGTAAGGCAGATAACTCGCTGATATTTCCCCATAGATTCCACCCAGCGGCGAATGATGCATATGAATAGCTCGCTGTTGGTATGCTGTACCGTGTGCGCTTCTGTGGCGTAGCGGTTAGCGTCGCGCGCTGCGGAGCGAGAGGTCGCCCGTTCAATTCCGTGCGTCGGAAGATAATTTTCTTCGTGGCTTTTATATATACATATACGGAACATGACGGCGACGGTGACGCCGACGGCGAAAAGCAGCCGGGAGAGTGTCGCTATAATTGCTATCGCAATAATATGAATGCACCGCGAATATCATGTAACGTGATATGGTACCAACTTCAGAAGAATAATAATAATATCTGGTGTTTAACGTCCCGAAACCACGATATGATTATGAGCGACGCCGTAGTGGAGGGCTTCGGAAATTTCGACCATCTGGTGTTCTTTAACGTGCACTGACATCGCACAGTACACGGGCCTCTACCATTTCGCCTCCATCGAGATGCGACCGCCGCAGCCGGGTTCGAACCCGCGACCTTCGGGTCCAACTTCAGAAGAAAGAACACATTGGTTATAAATGCGACAAATGCGGGCGCGTTGTCAAATTTGTGCAGTCGATATTTTAAATTGTCAAATTTGCCTCTTCAGCGGATGGAGCTGAGTCAGCTTCAGCTCCACATGATTGCAGTTTCTCGATCGTCGTCTTCGATCGGCTACGGATCGTCATATGATATCGCCTGTCGCACCACTGCCACGTATGACAAAAAGGAATTTTACTTAATCTGTACTTGCTTTTTTAAATCGCGTTTGAGAAATCACGGTGCATATGCGGCTTATTGCGTGACCGCGGTCAGTAGCTGCGCCTCCTGATTGAGAGCTCACAAGCACGTTGATCTGCCGTACGTGCACACGCTTAAACCAGCCGAAGCCATAGTCAGGTATCCCTGATGAAGTTACTTGACCACGGTCAGCGACGCTGTCCGGGACGAAGGCTACCGCCAGCCAACCTTGGCCGTGCTGCAAGACTACGGGCCAGCCAACCATGCTGCATGACCACGGCAGCCACCCTGATCGTGACAAAAGGCTACCGCTAGCCATCCTTGACCGGGCTGCATGAACACGGGCAGCGATCCCAATTGATCATTTCGCGACGGCACTGTAATGTAACTGAATTAAAGATTCTTGATCGACATACAAGGATTCCTGCAGGTCAGTTAGAAGAGCCCTGTTGGATTTTTCGACTGGGTTGCCAAGCCATTTTATTGCACGTTTGCCGAGTTGATCGCCACATGTATTCAGCCAGACCACAAACAATCCACTTACTTTTACCATTGATCACTTCGACATGTTGTATAGCAATTCATCAGACAGCTGGCTACTTGCCGTTATACCTCGCTTACGGCCACTCCACTGCTTCCTTCCCGGCTGTTTATTTCTTTACCTTTAACGTAAATTTATCTCCATACTCTTCCGAGGAATACGTTTCCCGACTCTCCGTGTGTCGTTAGTGCACTCGCATGAATATAGAAGGCGGACAGCAAGAGAAAAATATTGTTTCGTGATGCATCGCATCGTAGTGTATTCCTCCGACCTGCGGATGAGGTGCCGCTTTACTGTTCGTTTGAGGTTTGATTAGGTTCGCTTACCTTGGCTGTATGACAAGATGACGGTTTAAAGGGCCATACACAGTTCTGGACCAGATCATCCGTGACTTATCGCGTGGCGCTACATGTCACCGCAGCAGGACACTGTTTCCGTAATGACGACGTTGACCACAAGAATGGCGGCTTGGGCTTGTTGGATATTCATGACAGTATATTATCAGCGCGAAGATACCAGGATAAGAACGTGGACTACACATTGATCTGGTCTATTGTAGCTGTCTATCGTCCTCTTTCTTGTCCTGGTGTCTTCGCGGTGGTAGTCTGTTGACCACGTGTTCCGCATCAAGTCCTTGTAATAGCACTCCACCCATTGACCGTCAGCGTCCAGGCTTTAACGTGGTGGAATCGAGAGAGGGTTTGTAATACGCATCATTCTCGTCTGTATAATGTAAACACCAACATGTAATTGGCCATGCATCCTCACCTCCCCCCATGCATCATCGTTGCCACTCTCATGCCTGGGCACATCTTTCATGTGCCCGTTCGCTACAGGGTTCTCGAGGAAAATAGCCGTCCGCTTGATTTAAGCTTCAGAATATCTGTATTGCAAATATGAATTATCAAACTTCAAGTAGCTCGTTTTGAGCAGTCGCACACTCTTCTAGCTGTTCGCCGCCATTTTTGTCCTGCACACTAGCATCTAACGTGCATTTCTGCTTCTCACTTTTGCAGTATGTGTAAAGGAAACTGGTATCGATGAAGACTGCGTTTTCAAGGCAAAGAACAGATATGTGTTGGTTAATTTGCTGAACGTTCTGCGTTCATGAAGGTGGACGAAGGAAGCGAAGATTTTCAGGCAGAAAATTGAGGTAGCACATGAAATTACACTATGTTAAAATTGTACTTCGCGTACCCTTGCAAGGAAACTCAATATGCCCTTTGTAAGACGATGTACTAAAGCCAGGTAAACGCTTGTATTTCATAAGCGTTAAAATGAATCGCGCATGCAACTATGAGAATTTGTTTATTGTATCCTCAGCAGATATGTGCTTTTACGATAAAATAAGCGACATTTGCGGCGTAACGCTTGCGAACAAGTAAACTATATATCTTATTATTTACAGACTAATATGGACGCCGTGTACGAGTTTTGGAAAAGCTGCACCAACACTTTTGTTTACGAATTTGCATCACAAGCTGAAAGTAAGTGCATAATTGTAGACATACATATATTGATTACACGCATGTCTAACTGTTTATGGGTGCATTTGAGCGGTAATCTTAATTAGGGATAGTCGCGACCACTGCGCTCATATTCACCAGGGCATAAAGGCTCATTCACACAGGTCTGCGACTAGTACAAGTGGCGCGACCATTTGCGTCTGGCAACCGAAATACACCTTAAGGCGATTGACGCTCAGAGCGGCGTTACACTTTGCCACACAAATTACACTTTACCACACAAGCATATGGCTTATGTTGTCCTTGCCTCTTACAATAAGTTAGGACTCTGTTCCTGCGCATGTGATTGGTTCAGAACTTTACAACTGCAGCCTGGCTCCTGAAAAATCGAGCAGTGATGGAATCAGCCAACGAGCTATGTTGCTTAGAAGAACAGAGCGTTGGGTGACTTGGTGTTGCATTGTAATTGTCATTTTGTGCAAAAAACACAAACACAAAAGGGAGAAACCACGAGGCTGCGCTTGTCTCGTGGTTCCTTCCCCTTTGTACATGTGTTTTTTGCGCAAAATGTCATTCACAGAACTATGTTGCCATTCAATCAGCAGGTAAGCGCTTTACGAGAATGCGTGGCGCTGCGCGAACGTGAGTGTCATCATGACTGTCAATGTTTAGTGAAATAATACATATAGCGTAAGAAATGAACTATGGTGACAGTAATTTACTTTTGCTTTACACACAGCGAGTTGAAAGGTAGTGACTGTCGCCGCTGTCACATAAAATTATTACTCGTTCTTTCGCTTCGTCGTAAAGACTGCAAACAACGGAGTGTGACGCTCGCGCAGCGCCGCGCGCTTCCTGACGCCCCGCTGAAAACACAACCAACATAAACAGTCAATTCCCGCTTTCTCCCTTTACACACACACACACACACACACACACACACGCACACACACACACACACACACACATATATATATATATATATATATATATATATATATATATATATATATATATATATATATATATATAGTGAATTAGACCCTCCGTGAGAACATTTACAACGGAAGTGTTTATTTCGACAGTTTCGGCCCGAGTCTGGCCTCCATCAGGAATAAGGCTACATGTTGCTTGCACTCACATTTATACAATTTTGCGCGAAAATGAGCGAGGAAGACAGACAAAGAAAAAAAAGGAGGGGGGAGGCGGGAGAAATTTCCAGGGGTCACTGCGCTATGCAAGTGGCGTCGTAAGTGCTTATGTCTGTAAACCTGACGTTCGATGTGTGTTTGGGTGGCGGTACCTTTAATGTAGACGGGGTGTACGAGTGGCCGGCAACGGGAAGGGCTGGTGTGTGGCGGAAGTGCACGTCCAGCGACATACTCGCGTAGCAATTGTTAGTTTCGCCCCCTCCTTTTTTTTTAGCGACAGTCGCCATTCAGGTATCGGTGGCGTGAACTAGACGATTGTGGTGGGGCTATCAGTTGACGTCTTTCGTCTTGCATTCCCTCCCTTCGCATATTGTTCCTCAACAGGTCTGCGCCCCGGGGCTCCGACGGGGCGGCGCGGGCAGAAAAGGTTCTGTAAGGAGCTGAGACGTTAAGGACTCAACGCTACGGGGACGTCTCGCTTCGAGGGGCACACCGCACATTGCCGCGAGGGGAAGCAAACGGGTGGTTAATGTAAATATTAGTTTGTTGTGGGATTGCGCGTTCGGGGGTTCTTGGTTGTGTATGCGGTGGATGTTAGATATGTCAAGTTAAAAGTCATTTATCGGTTTGTAAGATACAAGCAGACGACAGTAGTACTTTAGAGGGAGTAGTAACGCTAAAATATATAGTAAAAGATATTTCCAATTGTCCAGTCATCGTCGTAGTTACCGTGCCGCGAAATCATCATTTGTTTTGTGTATTATTATTTTACAGTGCTTTAATTGCTGCATGACAAAAGACGCATATTTGCAAACTGAGGACGGCGCAGCGAGCGATGGAAAGGAAAATGATAGGTGTAACCTTAAGAGACAGGAAGAGAGCACAGTGGGTCAGGAAACAAACGGGGGTAAAGGATATTATAGTTGAAATCAAGAAGAAGAAATGGATATGGGCCGGGCACGTAGCACGTCGGCTGGATAACCGCTGGTCATTAAGGGTAACTGACTGGATACCAAGAGATGGCAAACGCGTGAGGGGGAGACAGAAAATTAGGTGGGTAGATGCGATTAGGAAGTTTGCAGGTATAACGCGGCAGCAGAAAGCACAGGACCGAGTTGATTGGCGAAACATGGGAGAGGCCTTTGCCCTGCAGTGGGCGTAGACAGGCTGATGATGATGATGATGAATTGCTGCATGTGTACCCGGGTTCTCATTTATGCCTTCTTGAGGGGGGTTAAACCGGTGTATGAGGTATGACTCGCCTTGTCCACGTTCCCGGTTTGATTTAAATCCTGTTTCTAAAAGTGCATCTGATAATTTGTCGAAAGAATGGCCGGAAAGGTTAAGATGTTTCGACAGAGGTAAATTTGGGGCTGATTTTGCGTTGGTTCTGTGATTTTTGAAACGAATCCTAAAGGGTGTTTCTGTTTGTCCGATGTATTGCTTGGTGCACACGTTGCATTCGAGTAGATATACCACATTAGAGGAATCGCATGTTAGATTTCCTCGTATGTAAATTGAAAACTTGGATCGTGTGCTGGTTACCTTGCTTGTCTCTCGCATCGCTTTACATACAAGGCCTCGAGGCTTTAGACAATGTCGGCATTAATTATTGGGAGTTGAAATACTGATTTGGGAGGTTACAAGTGTGTCTTTGAGGTTGCGCGAGCGTCGGTAAACGACGCGAGGAGCGGATGGAAATGCGCGTTTCAGACGTTCACTTTGTTCCAGTATGTTGTAATGTCGTTTAAGGATTCTGTTTACATTGGGGAAGTTCGTGCGGTAAGTTAAACATAGGTTTGTCTGTTGCAGGCGTTGTTGTGGTGGCCGCTTCATAAGATGGTCATCACGCTTCAGTCTTCTAGCTTTTTGAGCAGCGTCATTAATTAGGCGTGGAGGATATTTCTGTTTATCGAGCATAAGTTTTTGCCTCTGTGAGCTCGTGTAAAAATCGGCGTCTCTTGAGCGAATTCGCTTAAAACGGGAAGCCCGGCTGTATGGAATGCTGTTTTTACAATGGCGGGGGTAGTCACTTTGGTAATGGAGGTACTGTTGTCGATCCGTTGGTTTGCGGTAGAGGGTTGTGGAAAGTTTGTCATCGTCTATCGTTATGGTGACGTCAAGAAAATTTACGGTTACTTGCGAGTAGGTGTGTGTGAACTGTATGTTTGGATGTACAGCATTGTAAGTGTCGATAAAGCTTAGCAGTTCGTCCTCGTCGTGGGTCCAAATGAGAAAAATGTCGTTAATGTATCTTCTGCATAAGAGTGGTTTCAAGTAAGTTTGCGACACAAATTCGGATTCCAGCTTTTCCATAAAAAATGTTAGCATAATTTGGTGGCAGTTTGGTACCATAGCGGTTCCGCTAATTTCTCGAAAATATTCCTGGTTGAACTCAAATGAATTCAGTTCCAAGACCATATCCTCGTCAAACTTGCGATGGCAGGGAAATCTGGGTGTCAGGTTGTCTATGGTGTGTGTACATGTTTTAATTGTGTGTGTACATGCCATCATCGTGGGACATTCGTATACAATGACACATCATGAGTAACTAAATACGAATCTTTCGGGGCGCACAGATCTGCAATATCTCGAAGAAAATGCGTGGTGTACTTTACATACGATGCGACAGTGCAAGGAATGTGGCTTATTAATTTGCCCACGTACCCCAGTATGGATTCGGTTACTGTACCTATATTTATTTATTTATTTTATTTGACAATACTGCTAACTCCTAGTGGAGTCGTTGCAGAGTGGGATTACATTCATGAATCACGCATAAATCTTTTTAAGGAAAACAGTGTGAGGAAAATGAATACAATATAAAGCAAAGAACAAACACAACTCGCTAAGCAGAACAATAGCACAAAATGTAACAATAGCAGAAGATAAAGCAAAGAACAAAGACAACTCGCTCAAGCAAGACATAAGGCAAAAGGCATGAAATACAAAGGGAGGAACATTGCATAATCAACTGGCAAGCAATGAGACGAACATTTCTATGCTGTCAGTTTCAACGGTGGGTGCATCTAGGGCATTCCACTCAACGATCGTTCGCGGGAAGAAGGAGTACTTAAAAACATTATTAGCCGAGTGATATGGAGCGATGGAAAGACTATGTCGCCTTCTAGTATCATATCCTGATGAAAAATGCACATAATTGGACATACTGCCGTTGAGGTGTCCTTTAACTATTTTAAACATAAAACGTAATCGTGCGATTTTATTCCTCTCTGAGGTGTGCTTTAGATTGGCCTTCGCCACCAAACCCGAGACCGAGACCCTATCGTAGCGATTAAAAATAAATCTTACTGCTTTGTTTTGGAACTCTTTCTAACTTATTAATATTAATTTGTGTAAAGGGGTCCCAAACGAATATTAGCGTACTCAAGAATAGGTAAGACAAGTGTTTTAAATGCTATAAGCTTTGTGTCACACGAAGAATGACGGAGGGAGCGTTTTAAGTAATGCAGTTTGGACATTGCTTTGTTACTGATCTCTGTTATGTGATCATTCCAGCGCAGGTCGCTGCGAATGTGAAGACCAAGGTACTTATAGCGCTCGACGCGAGATAGGATGTTACCATCAATTGTGTAGTCGAATGAGTGTATATGCGTTCTATTTGTTATGGACATGACAACACTTTTCTTGAGATTTACTGACATTTGCCATGTATTGCACCATTGAAAAAGCTGATGAAGTTCCCTGTTTAGGTGAAGTTGATCATTAATAGAGTTAATAACGGAGTATATTACGCAGTCGTCCGCGTACAACCTTATTTTTACATTACATGCGTCAGCAATATCATTGATGTAGAGTAAGAATAATAATGGTCCTAACACCGATCCTTGGGGTACTCCTGAAGAAACCGGAAGCATGCTTGAAGTGGCTTCATTAAACGTGACACACTGTTTTCTGGAGGTTAAATAAGACTTTATCCAGTTAGAAATCATGCTATTCTTTAGGATGTGCGAGACTTTAAGTAGTAGTTTTGGGTGCGACAGTTTATCGAACGCCTTGGTGAAATCGAGGAAGATAGCGTCGATTTGAGTACGAGTGTTGATCGCCAAAGCAAAGTCATGAATTACCTCAACTAGTTGTGTTACGGTAGAAAACCCATGCCTGAAACCATGTTGTGCAGGTGATAAAACTGAGTTGGCCTCCAAGAATTTCATAACATGCTTGTATATTACGTGCTCCAGTAGTTTGCAGCATGTACAGGTGAGGGCTATCGGTCTATAGTTGGTTATCAGGTGTTTATCGCCTTGCTTATGTAGAGGTTTAACTATTGACGCCTTCCAGTCATTAGGTAAAGTACCACTAGACAGAGATGAGTTGAAAATTATTGTAAGATACTTGGCGCACCACAGCGCGTACCGCTTTAAAAACGCGTTGGGTATTTTATCTGGACCAGGACTTTTCTTTTCACTCAGGTCTAACAGTAAATTAAGTACCCCAGATTCCAATACTTCTAAATCTCCTATAGGAGGCAGGTCACTAAATTTTTTATAAGAAGGGGAGCTCCCATTATCCGTAACAAACACAGATTTGAAATAATCATTAAATTCATTGGCAATTACAGTAGCATCAGAGGTAGAAGCGTTTTTTACAATGAAGGTATCGCTACTAGAGATCACCGGCTTTATGAATCGCCAGAAAGAGGCCGGAGACTCTTTTATCATTTTACTGAGCCTGACATTATAAAAATTGTATTTCTCTTCTCGCATCTTAACTTTAAGTTCCCTAGATACACTTGAGATTTTATTATGAATGTTTGTGTTATGGTGGTGCTTTTTGTTAGCTTTTTTTCAAACGCTTAACCTTCCTTTTTAGATGGATAATCTCTCGTGTAATCCAAGGATTGGATGCGTTAGTTTTTTTTGCTTCTAAGTGGTACAAAGAGTTGTATACAGGCATGGACTGTGTTTCTGAACTTTACCCACAAAGCGTCAACATCACATGTACCAACACTGCGAAAGAAATCGTCGTAAGATGATTCCAACCTGTCCAAAATAGAGACATCATCAGCTCTCGCAAAGTCATGGAAACATGTGACCTTAACATGATTTGTCGCCTTTAAAGAAGGAAACTGTACAAGCACAGCAGAATGATCAGAGATGCCATCAACTACATCACACTCAATAGTTCCTGGAATGTTGCTTCGAACAAAAACAAGATCCAGAATGGATTTAGAATCACCCTGAACGCGTGTAAAATCCTGAACTATTTGTCTTAGATCGAAGCGAAACGCAATGTCGATAAGTTCCTCACCACTCACTATATCGTTATTAGTTGCTGAAAATATATTCCAATCAATTCCGGGCAAATTAAAATCACCGCAAAGAACGAGCTTTGTGTTTTGCGGTATATTGGAAGCCATAAATGTATTTAGCTCTTCCAGGACCCTTACATCTTCTCCGGGTGGTCTGTAAACTACTCCAATTATCAGACATTCGTTTTCAAAAAACAACTTGCAAAACATGGCTTCAGCTCCAGGTGGCTCGGGCAAACGTACAACTTTTAAGCCCTTCCGAAACAGCAGTGCCACACCCCCCGCCCCTATAATTCCTATCTCTTCTGTGAGCGCAAAACTGAGGGGGGCGTGAATTCGCTATCGAAGACGCCGTTATGAAGCCATGTTTCGGTTAAGGCGATTACGTCAGCATCGTGAATTGATGTTAAGTGTTCTAAATCGAGGCTCTTGCGCACAATGCTTCTACAATTTACGTTCAGCAGCTTCAACGAAGAGGGAGGATGTTGGGGTCATTGTTTTGCATTTCTAGAAACTGCAACCTTATCGTTAGCTGCCTCATCCCAGATATACAGAGTTCCGTTGACAGATACCTTGTCATAGGAAAGTTTAACCCGGTCCCCGCGTTCTCTGTTTTCACTGGTACAATCCCACAACCTTTTTCTTATGTTCCGCAATTTTTCCTGAGTAATCTTCGGTCACGTACATACCAGAATTTTTTAGTTTGCCACAATTCTTTAGAATTGATTGTTTTTCTCTGTAATCAAGTAATTTAATAACGATTGGTCTCGTTCTGTTTGGGCGTTTTGATCCGATCCTATGACATCTTTCAATACCATTTATAGAAAGCTGAAGCTTTTTTCTTGAAAAAAATCCTTGGAAACACACTCGTATAGGGATGTCAACGTTTCATCAGAGGGTTCGCGAAAACCATGAATAATAATGTTATTCCGCCTGCTGCGATTTTCGAGGTCGTCAACTTTATCAGCAATGGAGGCAATGCTTTTATCTACATTTTGCATATGGGATTTCACAGAAGCAAATTGCTCCTGAGTGTTGGCCATCGGTGTGACTGATGCCTCCAAGGAATCTAGTCTGTCCTTGAGCTGAACTAAGGTTTCCTGTAAAGACGTCTGTGCCGCGCTATAGTCGCTCATACGGCGAATTATTTCCTTTTGGCCTTCTAGAACGTGAAGTAGTAATTCATGATCACTTTGAGCGTCTACTTTCGCACTGCGTAGTTGCCGCGCTGTCTTATCATCATTGGGCCCTGGGTTTTGCTCGACATCACCGCACAGTAATAGTGCATCAAAAAAAGAACATAACGAACACAGTAGACTACAAAGTACACATTTTCGCTTGTGTGGGCAAGGCAGCAGAACAAGGAATGGATCATTGCTTCGAAAAGATTTAGCACCGCTAAGGTAACTAACCTGTACAAGGAAAAAGACGTGCTTGTTCAGCATAGTTGCAGGCACGCTGCCGCCTCGCCCACTGAAGATGCGCTGAGGGGGCGGTGGGCATATAAGTCCTGGGCCAGATGACGTCACGTGAAAGAAGGTGAAGGCATGGCTCTCAAGTGCACACGAGGTGCTGGGCTGTTCGATGAAGCTGCAGTAGTGCTTGAATGTTGAATTTCCGTGTTCTTCGCCAAGTAAGGCACGAGAATCATCGGCTGGGCAGAAATCCAGGCCGGATGCCGTCACAGGGCTGGACGAAATGGCGGCCAGAATCTGTACAAGGAAAAAGACGTGCTTGTTCAGCATAGTTGCAGGCACGCTGCCGCCTCGCCCACTCTGATATGATTGGTCGACTTGGGTTGCCGGGTTTATAAATTTTTGGGAGTATGTGGAAGCGACGTGGACCAGGGTGTGCTGGTCGCATTAGTTTGTGCTCACTGCGTGTTATTCTTATATATATATATATATATATATATATATATATATATATATATATATATATATATATATATATATATATATATATATATATATATATATATATGACGTTAGAGAACAGAGATACGTGTGGTTCAGATGCCACCCATTTATTCTAATGCACGCGCACTTCTTCCTCGTCGGCTTCTCCTACCACCGCCTTGTTCATACGTTACATTCTTCCCCCTCCCCTCGAGAAAGTCTGAGTTCAGTAGGTACAAAATAACGTCGTAGTTTGCTAACATGAACAATGTCCGAGTTTCTACCTAAGGGCAACACGGAGCGGTTGATCTCATAGTTCACTGGTGAGACTTTGCGTAGAATGTTGTGGGGACCTTCCACGACGGAACTCAGTTTGCCGTTGTTGGGATGCCATGGTGTCTCGCAAAGGACGAAGTCACCGACTTCGAACTCAATCGGAAGAAATTTCTTATCATAGATTACTTTTTTTCTTATTGTGGTACGCGAAAGAATTATTAACAGCAGCTTTCCGCGCTTCTTACACCGTTTGTTCTCGCTGTTTCAGTGCAGTTGGATGAGAGCGAATTCCATACATCACGAAGGACGGTGCGTAGCGGGTAACTTCGTGAGGCGTTCTGCTGTATTCGTCTATTACCTCCGACAACAGCTTAGTCCAACACTTCTGTGGCTCGTCATTGATCTTGCACTTAGTCTGGTTACGATGGTCTGGTTTGTCCGCTCGTTCATACCATTGCATTGCGGATGATGAGATGAGGGGAAGAGTTGGTGTATTCGGTTATGCTTTAGAAACTGTTTAAATTTCCCCTGCGGTGAATCCTGTTCCACGATCTGAAAAGAACTTCCGTGGTTTTCCGGCAGCAAAAAATGGTTTTTAAGCATCAGATGTAGGCGTCGCTGTTCTCACTTTTATGGGCGAACGCCCATACGTAGCGAGTAGTATGGTCAATAACCAAGTGGATAAACCTTTTTGATGAGCCATATCCACAAAACCCTCAAGGGTGTCCATCGCAAAAAAGGTCAAAAGGCTCTTCAGCAGGAGGCAGGGATTCAAGCGTCCCATACTTCTTTGTTCTCGTCTTCTTGCATCTCTGGCATGTATCACAATGCTGAATGTAGGTGGCAACATAGGTCACCATATCCGGCCAATAATACTGCGGCGACAAGAGTAATAGTGTCTTCTTTACTACGACATGCCCAAATATTGATGTGCGTTCTTAAGAATTGGTGGGCGTAGTTCATGGGGTACATCGATCTTCCTTAGTCCTTTTCTTTTAACGATGACTACGTTGTTTTCTAATGAATACCTTCCTTTTGGGCGCTCATTGCTGCATCGTTGAAATTCATCCTGGGACAGAAGTTGAACTATTTGGGCTCTGGAGAGTGCATCTGCTTCGACGTTGCTTATGCCCTTTTGATGTGTGATGTTTACTTCATACATCGATAGTTTCAACGACCACCGGAAGAGACGACCTTGAGGATTCTTAATATTCTTCAGCCACTGTAGTGCAGAGTGATCCGTTACAACAGTGAATGGCTTTCCATGAAGGGAGCAATGCCATTTATCAATGGCATCTATAATGGCAAGGCATTCTCTTTCTGTAATAGCATAACTGACCTCGTGCTTAAGTAGTTTGCGGGAGTAATAGGCAACGGGATGTTCCTTGCCTTTATCGTCAGGTTGCCTCAGCACTGCACCAATGCCTTCGCCAGATGCATCACAGTACACAGTACATGGTCTCGAAGTTTCGTATATGCGAAGCACCGGTTCTTCAGTAATGCGCTCCTTCAGTTCCCGAAAAGCTTGCTCGCATGCTTCTGTCGACGTCCACTTGCTTCCTATGTGGAATAGTTTCGTGAGTGGGAGAGTAATGTCGCTGAAATCAGGGATGTACTGACGGTAAGTGTTTACAGTGCCCAGGAAACGCTGGATGTCTTTCGCTCGTTTAGGTGTCGCAAATTTGAGTATTGCAGCCACGTTACTTTGCTTAGCTGTCACTATTCCTTGTGAAATTTTGTGGCCCAAGTATTCAATGCTATCTTGCAAATTGGCACTTTTTCCGTTTCAATTTTACCTTCTCGTCTTTAAGAGCTTTCAACAGTGCCTCAAGGTGTCGTATATGCTTGTCAAATGTCTCTGAGTATACGACCACTTAAAATGAACTTGTGGGTTAGTTGGTTGGTCATAATTACAATAAAACTTGTAAAATCAGCGCTTGTGTCGTCCTTTTGTGTTTCGTGTATGTGTCTCAACCCAGTGTGCGCTGCCGTTTTATTGTAAATACGACCACATCGTCAAAGTAATTGCTAACATTAGTGAGCTGATGTTTGGCTATTCTTAATTTCATGGCTCTTTCAAATTTAGCCGGAGCGTTCTTTAACCCGAACGACATTACCAACCACTCATAATGACCATTAGTCGTGGCAAACACAGTTTTTTGAACGTCATCGGGATGCATTAGGACATGCCAGTATACCGACGTTAGATCTAGCGTAGTGAAAAAGTTCGCCTTTCCCAAGCGGTCCAGAATCTCATCTATACGTGGAATTGGTTGATAGTTGGGTACCGTTATGGCGTTGAGCTTGCGATAGTCAATACATAGACGAGTACGTCCTTTGCCTTTCTTTTCCGCCAAGATGACCGGTGCGGCATAGGGCGACAACGAAGGCCTCACAACACTTTGCCTAATGAAGGCGTCAACTTGTTTGTCAATTTCCGCTTTGTCGACCTGTGAACATCTGTATCATCTGTATGGTGCTCGATGAATAGGGACAGCATTGGTAAGTGCAATCCTGTGTTGCTTAGTAGTGATGCATCCAATATGTGTCTGGGATTTCGAGAAGATCTCGTCATACTTATTTAAAAGAGAGTCGAGCACTGCTGATTCATGTTCTGGCAAGCTTTCTGAATTCATGGTTCTCATCAGAGGTGCTTTAGTTGCTTTCTTTTCATTGTGATTCCACAGGTTCAAATTTTCACGTCCTTGTGTTACTGACTGCCTTTCCAAATTTACAGAAAGATTGAAGTACGAAGCGCTGTCTAGGCCAAGAATTAATTGTGTTCTCATGCCGCGCAGAACGTGTACATAAACTTTCTTTGTGACATTCCCAATTCGCAATTCAATGTTTACGCGACCCAAAGTTCGAATGTTTGAAGTAACCTGCTGCACCATGATGCTGGAGTCTCTCATCAACTGATGCTTGAGCTGTTTGTACGCATCTTCACTGATACAAGTAATTGTTGCTCCTGTATCAAGAATAGCTGTTACTGGTCTTACGTCGATGAGAGCGTCGAACTGTATTAATGAAAATCAGGGTCGCTCTCCTCGTTTCCCGTTCTAGTCTCAATAGCGGACACGTTGCCGCGCGCGGACATTCGTTGTGTCAATGAAACTGCCGTGGGAAGCCAGCAGCTGAGCAGTATCTACATTCATTTTGAGGGACACGCGGTCGAGAAGTCAATGTTGGCTGCTGCGGTCTGCTGAAGAGACATGGATCTCTTGATGTAGTACTAGGAGTACGAGTAACGGAAATTCCTCTCACCCGTCTTAAAGATGTCTCGACCCGTTGGGCAGCGGCGAGCCACTCTGATGACGAGTTGAAAGACAGTCCGGCGAGCGCCAGTTCCACATCAGGAGGAACACCGTCAGTCAGTCCAGAAATGATGTGCCACTATTTAAGGTCGGCCAAGGAACCTAGTCGTTTTTTCTCGGCGTAGTAATCCTTGATGGTCTGCCCTCCTTTTAGCCGGTAGTGGATGAAGAGACGAAAGGCATCTCCGTCAGTCGTAGCAAAGCGATTTGGCATGTCGCGCTTTATATCATCCCATGACTCGTCATTGCCGAAAATCTCTGTCAGGTACCACTTGAACGCTTCCCCTTCGATGTATTCGCTGAAGTGACTTACCCGATTGCGGTGTGTCCATGATGCCTCGGTCGCCTTCGTGTCGAACATGAGTAGCCACTTGTCGACGGGGACATCTTCTGGTGTTCCCTTGTACTTCGGTATGTTGAGCGGAGGCTTTGGCCTAACCATGGCAGGTTGATAAGGTCGATCCTGTCGACTTGTGTAATGGTAGAGAACAGAGATACGTCGTGGTTCAGATGCCGTCTATTTATTCTAATGCACGCGCACTTCTTCCTCGTCGGCTTCTCCTACCACCGCCTTGTTCATATATATATATATATATATATATATATATATATATATATATATATATATATATATAGTGAAATCTCGCGGGTCACCAAGAATATTCGTATCACCCTAAATTCGTGTTGTCAGAAAACATTAAAAATTAGTATGCGACAAATCAGAGTTGGCATACGTTTGCATTTACTGCTTTTCAGGGGCGCAGCAACGTCATAAAGAGCCCTGAATGACCGTCAGTAAAGGTTTTTGAAGTCAACGACCATACTTGTACACGTGTATATACGGCGCTGTCACGCGTGTGTAATTAATTAGCCAGATACGTTGTGACCAATGACAACTAGTAGGTTCTTCATGATATTTGTAGGTTTTTCTGGATGGCAACAACGTACTGCGGTGAAAGGAACCTAACCAGCGCTTTGCACGCGGTAGAGTAAGGCCAGAAAAGTTTAGAACCGATGTCCATTGTTACTATATTTTTACTGCGATGGTGTTGGGTGTGCTTTTCGGGTGATTTACGGCCGTACCCGCACAATCGGGAGGTTTTCTGAAAATTCGGCAGTCTCCCATGTATTCGGAGAGCTGGGCCGCCTAGCTCTAAGACCACCCGATTCTTCCCTTTTCGCTCCTCCTCCACCTTTCATAGGTGAAGGTCTGGTTGAGAGGACGTGGCTTGCATTGACGTGGCAGGCTCGTGTAAAGACAGTACAACGACGCTGCCTTGGTCAAAGCAGCATACGTCGATTCTAAAAAAAATCTATAAACCCGAGAGATCCCAGGCATTCTGGGAATCAATGTAATGCGAAGCAGGTGGCAAAGAGCAAATCATGTTGTACATAACGTGCCTGTCATAATTTACATGTTAGGACCTGGCATTTGTGTTTCTCATGCAGTCAGGTCATGCAATACCGAATTTGTTGTATATCAATATAGCGAAACGGCCGTGAGGACACCATGAGCGTGGCATGTAAGACATGCTGCACATGACCTGGATTTCATGATTTTCATTTTACGATCTCTCATTTATGTTCGTGATACATTCACGTCACGGAATACCAATTTTCGTCTATATCAAGCTAGCGAAACGGCCGCGAGTCTGCCATGAGCCTGATATGTAAATCATGTTAGACATGACATGTTATGATTTGCATATTTTTACTCGTCATTTATGACATTCATACAGTCACGTCACACAATACCAAATTTGGTGTATATGAAGCTAGCGAAACGGCCGTCGGTGTACCATGAGCGTGGCATGTAAATAATGTTCTACATGGCATGCAAGCCATGATGTTCATTTTGACACCTGTCATTTATATTGGTCTGCAGAAATGTCTTATACCAATTTTTGTATAGCTCAAGTGAAGGAAGTGGCCGCAGGAGCAACACAGCCATCGCGTGTAAACAATGTTATTCATGATTTTTATGATATTACCAGTCATTCTTGGTATGTCATGTTATGGTATGTCATGTTATGCCATACCAATTTTGTATAAATCCCAGAAACGATACGGTCTGGAGAGCAAAAAGTCGTAGGTGGCTAGTTAGATAGATAGATAGATAGATAGATAGATAGATAGATAGATAGATAGATAGATAGATAGATAGATAGATAGATAGATAGATAGATAGATATATAGATAGATAGATAGATAGATACGCTAAAATTCACCGAAGTTTGCTAAGAAATGCTTCGCATTTAAAACAGATCGCGATGCAAACGCCATATGCTATTTAAACGCCAAAACACACGAAGCTCGTATTAATGCCTCCAAGGTTCGCGCACACAACCTCGCAGAATACAGCGCGGCGCGCATGCCTGCGCGTCGGTTGCCGCACCCGCATGTGATAGCTGTTTTTTTCCGCAACAATGCGGGCAGAACCTCTCCGTACCTGGGCGCTAGCGTACCTTCGCACCAAACTGCGCGTATTAAAATACGTTCGCAACAACCATACCCCATTACACTTAACGGAAAAATTCTGATCACCCCGCAATTCGTGCGAGCTGTGATTGCATCACTCACGTTCTACTGTACATTCAGCAAAACCTCGGTGATACGAATCTCGCGGGAAAACCATAACTACTCGTATCATCAGAAATTTGTATCACCAAAAAACATGAAAAATTAGTATGCTACAAATGAAAAAGTTGGCATACGTCCTGATTTATTGTTTCTCTGGGCCACAGCAACGCCGTGAACAGCTCTGAATGATCGCTAGCGAAGCTTTTAGACGTCATCAATCATACTTGTACTCGTAAATCGATTGAGCGCGCGCGTCTGTAATTATTGAACCAGATTTGTTGTGACCTGTGACGGCTAGGAGACCCTTCTTAATCTTAGTAGGCTTTTCCGGAAAACTACACAGTTCTGCGGCGAAACTGACTTCAGAAGCACTTTGCACGCGATAAATGAGGGCCAGAAAATTTGAGAACCGCCTTCATTTGTTGCTGCAAATAATTTTCTCATCGCGGTGGTGTTGGAGGTGCTTTTTGCGATACCTATGGCTATGCCCGCGTAATCGGGAATTTAGCACAAAATTCGGGAGGCTCCCGTGCAAATCGGATAGTTTTCAGGTGAGCGGGTACATTGCGAGGCCTACCTCCTTCGCCATGACTTTTCGCTTCGTCTCTTGGGATCCTCATCCACCTTTCATAGGACTTCATGATGGACACGAAGCCCAAGTGTCAATTTTGTTTCATAGGACGTCTGATTGCGAGGACATGGCTTGCATCGACGTGGCAGGCACGTGTTAACACAGTACAACGACGCTGCTGCCTGGAGCACAGCAGAACGTGAGAACGTGTTGTAAAAAGAAAAAGAGAGAAAAAAAAAGGGTGACACCAAGGCCATCTGTAATCTAAATGCGAAGGTGCCTTGAGGTCCCGAAGCATCGCGCGCACAATCTCTGAGGCAACGCCGCACCCCTGATACTCGCTGAGCGCGCACGCCGGCGTCCGCGCGTGATTGCCGCGTCTTCCGCGACATCGCGGGCAACACTTGTTCGTACCTGTGCGCTAACGTACGTTTGTATCAAACCTCGCGGGGTGAAAAGTTGTTCACAACAACCGTACTCCAATACATGGCAGGCTAATGGCCTTGTCCAAGACCACAGAAAAAATTCTTAACACCCGGAAATTCATACGAGCCGTCAACGTATCACCGTAGTTTCACTGCGCAAGTTTTGTCGCCGATGGTCTGTTTCGTGATCTTCAGTAATAGGACAACACTAATGTAGGCCAACCTGCGAAAGAGCGACCGAATTTAGCTGTAATTTCATGTATGCATAACATAGCGCACAATCTCAAAAAACAACATAGCGCCCCATGCGAAATCATCGAGGCGGGAAAAAAATTTCTCTTTAAAGAATGATTGTGTAAGTACCCCTTTAACTGATAATGACTTCACTGATAATGAAAAGATGTACTTACGTTTGACCACGTGATGAGTTTTGGTAACATCATTGTGTTCCGCGAATGGCTGGTGCAACAGTGTGTTACAATAAATAACCGAAGGCGTTCCAAAGAAATAAATGGCTGGAACTTCAGAGCTGTGGGTCCTCTCTTCTGATTCCTCCGGTCGTTGGTGCATTTTGCGACCGCGCTAATTAGTCGGGGTAGGAGCGCCATTTTCCCTAGCATATCCTCCCCATACAGTCCTACGCGGCTGCAGGGTAATGTCTCGGCAGAGTGAAACCCCCTCGAAAGCGCACACGTTATGGGCGCGCCCAATGATGCACACTCTCCCTGTTCCACTATTCTGAGCGCTGTTTTCAAGCCTGATTGGTCACCCACTGATGTATACGGTCCCTCTATTGCTGATAACCTTACTCCATTTCAGCGTTTCAGCTTCTGCGCCTTTTAGAAGAATTTCGATCTTCTTTCGGTGTCGCGAAAGCTTCGCCGGGGCACAGCCAGTGTTACGCGTCGCATCAACACTGGCTCAAAAACGTCACTTGAACACCCACATCGCCTATCTCTCGCAGGACATCCTGCAGTTAACGACGTAGCCGACGACGTGCTAATACGCGATGTTATTCTACTTTGAAAACAGCCCCTGGGCGTCTCCAATAATTCTTGTTGGGAAGAACTACGGAACTGTACACTGGAATCTCGGTAACGTACTGCTACTCCTATGCTGTGGGAACTTAGGAAATTTGTGCTTTTGCGGCAATTATGTCCCTCTTTCCACTTTTCGGAAGTCAAAAAGTTGCAAGGGCATATTGCTAAGACAAAATGGTTACAATGCCCTTTTTATAGGTTACATGTAAAATCTGGAATGTAGCCCTTGCACAGTAATGCATAAATGGTGGCGCCAAGTTTCCATCCATGCAATAAGAGCGCTATACAGACATCCGTGTTCCCCCTTGAAGCTGCCAAAGCCAGCGCCATGTTCAGCCTCATCTCTCACTGCTGCATTGCTTTGGTGCATGATGGAATACGAGCTGATATGGCTGGACGATAATTGGAGGTTTCGTCCATTTAGCTCATCGAAGATCTGCCTCATTTACGGGCTTTGTTGGGTTATGTAGGGCACTTATATCTGTACTAAGTGGACAGATTTTCTGGGTTCAGGGCTCTTTTTGCGAATACTGTGCAAGGAGGTGATGTGCGCGTACATGCTCCCATTGAATGTTTCGCCTTCACATCCTTGACAAACCCGACGGCGTTCTCCGCGTTTGAAAATCGTTGCTATTTTACTGGATATGCTTACTAAGTATGGTGGACTTGTTGATTCTTGATATCGTATGGAAGAGTGCATAAAAAAAAACGACAAACTAGATAAAAAAAACAAACAAAAAAAAAACGCCGCACGCAGGCGCTGAAATCGGCGCTTATTTTCATGCGTATGTCGTCTATGATTATGGGACCGTCTCCCAGTATAATTGCATGATCGTTGCCATGAGCTCGACGAAATATGTCAGCCCACTAGCCATTTCTTGCATCGGCCCTGCCTTTCGCCTCAGAGCTTCCGCGAGTGTTTACGATTTCGAAGGGACACCAGGGACAAATTGCAGTGTTCTTCGTATCTTACCGATGCACATCAGCGACAAGCTGGGATATGAGCCGCTGGTGTGGACGTGTCGCAGTCTTTGCTTATATGCGAAAAAGGTGTCTGCGATTATGGTCCGTGCATTGCTTTGAGCCGCTCACCTGTAAACACGCAGTCTTTCGATGAGGAATGTGATGACAATAAGTGTACGGAACCTGTCCGACTCATGGCCGATCACCTCACGTCTTTTCTCTGTTCTGTTTGATGCTCCGCGATCTTCGCTTAGTGCAACCTGACCTCCGACCGCATTATTGAAGGCCGAACGTACAGCTGCTCACTCGGCGCTGCGAGTGAAAATAGCAAAACAGCCGGCGAAAAGAAAAGAAAAGCGCGTAAAAGACACCAGCCCGCGTTCAAGAGCCGAGAGCCGAGCACCCTTTCGCCTCAATTACGAGTCAGGTTCGAAACTGTAGCTTCCTGCTGCACGTCAATGTTGCCGTCTCGGTAAATGAGCGAGATAACTTTCCTCTTTTACGACGGCAACTAATGGATTATCTGTAGGCCTGAATATTGTCACGTGGCCGTGACGTTGAAGAAGGAGGCACTCAGGGTGTTCAGAAAGAGAGAGAACAAATCTTTATTTTCACATAAGGCGGGGCATTGCAAATGGTCGGGCCCCTATTCCAGGGCTCCGTTGGCCCTTGCCATCATATCCGCCCGTTGGACCAGCCAAAGCTGATCCTCAAAGGCCGAACTGGACAGCAGTGCCTCCCATTGTTCCTCCGTGTTGTTCATGTTGTGGTGTTCTTCATTGTGTTTTGTACACTCCCACGTTATGTGAAACAGAGTTGGTGTGGTCCCACACCACGGACATATATCTCTATATGCTGTGGGGTAGAATACATGTAGCCTGTGGAAGTTAGTGTATGTGTTTGTCTGGAGTCTGTGTAACGCCGCAGATTCCATTGATGCGAGGTTCTTATGTGGTGCTGAATACATTTTTCTAGTGTCCCTATAGTACTGAAGAATTGTATTAAAGGTAGGGTCTAGGGACGTTGGGTCCTCCATTGCAGTGTGCAAGGAGGCTCGGTGATTTGTGAAGCCTCGAGCCGCCTCATCCGCAAACAGGTTCCCGGTGACGCCCTGATGCCCTGGAGCCCAGATTATGGTTTGGGTGTACTCAAATGGGAGGTCCATAGGAGCTTGGGTTAGAATTTGGTATGCCTTCATACCTATTCTACCCCTTTGGTAGTTCCTACATGCATCCTTCGAATCTGTGATTATTGTTAATGGGGCTTTTCGCTCCCTGGCCTCCTTGACTGCCAGTGCGAGCGCTATCTCCTCCGCTTCCGTAATTGAGGCTTGGGCTATGGAGGCACAATTTGTAATATTACATTTTCGGTCTGTGACCACGGCCACCATGTTCTTTGCGTTTGATTGATATGGTGCAGCGTCTGTGAATCTCGCCGTATTCAAATATTTTGTCTTTTTTATCTATGTAAGCAGCTCTTGCTTTACGTCTACCAGCATGTAGAGTTGGATCCATGTTCTTCGGTAGGGGGGATATCTTGTACCAGTCTCTGAATAAGCAGGACAATTCCTTGGTTGTTTCATGTGCCTGTACTTGTTCACCGAGGCCGATTCTCTGGAGAAGTTCTCTGCCGGGTGGCGTTTGCAGCAGGCGGTTAATCTGGGTGGTCACTTGCGCTTCAGCCAGCTCATCAAATGTGTTGTGGAGTCCAAGCGCTAATAGCTTCTGAGTGGAAGTACTTTGTGGTAGCCGCAGAGCCGTTTTATACGCCATCCTTATTATTTGGTCCGCCTTTTCTTTTTCCTCCCTATTCATGTTGTGGTAGGGTAGCGAGTATGTTAGTCTGCTGATGACTAGGCTCTTTACCAAACGAAGCGCGTCTTGCTCTTTCATTCCAGCACGATTGTTCGTTATGCGGACTATCATACGAACAATTTGTTGAGCTGTTCTTTTAATCATGTTTAGTGTGTGGAGGCATCGCTGATTGGACTGTAGCCACATCCCTAGGATTCGAACGGTATTCTCTGGAATAATATTGCCATCTAACGTGACCTCAATACGAAGGCTTGGGTCTGTCCTTTGTTTTTTTACTTTTGGAGAATCCAATGAGTTCCGGTTTGTCTGCTGAGCACTGAAGTCCTCTTTCCCTAATGTACTCTTCTATTATTTTGGCTGCTAGTTGGAGTCGCTCCTCTTTTTCTGCCAGGCTAGCCTTGGTTGTCCATATCGTGATATCATCCGCATAGAAGGAGTGTCGGATGTCTGGAATATCTTCGAGTTTTTTGGCTAGACCAATCATGGCTATGTTGAAAAGTGTAGGCGAGATCACGGCTCCTTGCGGTGTGCCTTTGCTCGGTGGGTGGGAGACTTTGGATTCGTCTTCTCCTACTTTGATTACTGCTGTTCTTTTACTAAGAAAGGTTTGGACATATTGGTAAGTCCTTTGACCGCAGTTCGTCTCTGCTAGCCCACCTAGTATGCCCTTATGGCTTACGTTGTCAAAGTCCCCTTTTATGTCGATGGCCATGACAATGTTTTCTCCTGCTTTCGGAACATTTGTGAGTACTTTCTCCTTTAAAAGTAAACATATGTCCTGTGTCGAGAGGTTTGAGCGGAAGCCAAACATGGTGTTTGGCACCATATTGTTTTGTTCAAGATGCCGTTGAAGCCTGGCATTTATTAATCTCTCAAACACCTTGCCTAAGCACGATGTAAGAGATATCGGCCTGAGGTTTTCTATCGCCAATTTCTTCCCTGGTTTTGGTATCATGATTATTACAGCATGCTTCTATTGCTGAGGTATTGTGCCATGGACCCAGTGTTTGTTTATGAAGTTTAGAAGCGCTGTGATGGCTTCGTCACTCATGTTGCGAATCATGGCATTGGTGATCTGGTCCGCCTCAGGCGCTGTGTTTCGTTTCATGCTGGTTATTGCCGCTCTGACCTCTGCTTGCGTCAAATGCGCATCCAGTTCTGGGTTTGGGAGCCCAGTGTATTTAGCCTGGTAAGGGGCTGTGACGGCTTGGGCTCCAAAACACTTGGTATAGATGTCTTGAAGGAGGTCGTCTCGCGTGCCTTGATATGAGTGCAATAATCTTTCTAAAGATTTTTGTCCTTCGCGTTTTGTTTTCAGTGGGTCTATCATGGATCTGAGGATATTCCATGTCTGCTGTTCCTAGGGTTCCATTTGGCGAATCACAGAATTGTTCCCAGTTGGCTGACGCGAGTTGATTGGCATTCTCTTCGGCTTGCTGAGTTATTTCTTTATTTTCGCTTTGAGTTTCTGATTTAGTTTTTGCCTTTTCCACCGTTTAGTGAGGTTCCTTCTTGCTTCCCACAGGTGGAGGAGGTGAGGGTATACTTCCGGAGTTTCTTCTGTTCTAGCGACCGTTTTGGTGTGCCTTTGTTTTTATTTCGGATTAGTTTACCCCATTCGTCCAAATCGTCTCTGGCAGTCGTGTGCACTTTTAGCGAGTTTCTAAATGCATGTCAGTCTGTTATGTTAGCTGTGCCGATGTGTTCGCGGATTCGGCCCGTGCGGATTGTGGTGCTTAATATGTAATGATCGCTGCCGAGGTTTTCAGTGGTGTTGTACCACTCCGCGCTTTGGCAGTTTTGTACTATCGTCAAGTCCGGACTTGTATCCATGGATATGCTGTTCCCTGTTCTCGTTGGGTTTGCAGGGTCCGTTAAGAGTCTCATTCCCAGTGCCTCTATTTGTCCTGCGATATCCTTGCCTTTGGTGTCTTGTATCTTATATTCCCAGCTTGCATGCCTGTCATTAAAGTCCCCAACTATTACTATTGGGTTTCCTTTTGCCAGTTTTGCTGTCCCTTGAAAGAGGTTGTCGAACGTTGCTCTCTTTTGTCGCGGGGGGCTATAGATATTAAGTACGAAGGCGCTCTTGCACGGCTCTCTTTGTAGGTGACTTCTCTTATGAGATGCGGGATATCCATCCCTTCTATGGGGTTATGACATATTGATGTAATTGCTTTATCGACCAATGTTGCAACTTTCCATTCTGCATCCTCAGTACTATAAGTCTCGTAGCCCCGTAATTTTGGATGTGTTCCGGCTTCCTGGACTGCTATGACAGCTGGTGGCCGTTGTTGCGACGCCACCAGCTGCAAAGTTGTCCTATTTTACGCCGGAAACCACGGCAGTTCCACTGCCATATTTCGCACTCTTCTGATTGCTGCGTTTGATATTTAGCCATTGTACGTCTCCTGGTTCATGGCCGACAATACGGGCCTGTTGTAAATTTTTTCAGCTCTTTCTCTGATGTTGGTGCCTGTGGCATGCTTTCGCAAGGCATTCGTGAATTCGATTTGTTGTGCCTGGATTTTCTTGTCCAGAATCTCTAGCCTTCTATCCTCCTTTACCATGACCTGCTCTATAACTGTCAGTATAACTTCCTTTAATGTTTCTTTCAACATCGACAGGGTAATTATTGAGTCGCCTCCTGAATTTGGCTGCGTCGGCAATTTCTGACCACTCTGGGCTGGTTTAGTCTTGTTGCGGTTGCTGCGTTTGTTGTTTCTTTAGTTACCTATTTTCGCGTTCTAGGTCACCTATTCTCACCCGCATTATTACAGCGAAAGCTGTTATGAGATCACAACAAGGGTCGTTTCTGCGCCGTACTTG
The DNA here is from genome assembly GCA_030522465.1 of Rhipicephalus appendiculatus. Taxonomy (NCBI): domain Eukaryota; kingdom Metazoa; phylum Arthropoda; class Arachnida; order Ixodida; family Ixodidae; genus Rhipicephalus; species Rhipicephalus appendiculatus. The sequence goes on along the minus strand of JALIZH010003260.1, from coordinate 3,271 downwards.
TGCGCCGCCGCCGCCGGTGTCCGTAACCAATATCGCACGAAATAAGAAAAAAACTAAATAAATAAAAAACACCTATGACCGAATGGGAATCGAACCCTGGTCTTCTGCGTGGCAGCCCAGCACTCTACCATTGAGCTACGCCGCTGCTTGAAACTGCGGTGCAAACTGACCCTATGCATGCTTCATGTCGGGTAAGTAATCGCGTTAACGTGTGTTGTTAAACGTTTTAGAACAGTAAAGTGAGAACCAGGCGTCGCACAAATCGAATTGCGTAACGAGTGGGTCGTTCAATGCTCCAACCCATTACAAAAGCCTCAGGCAAAATTCTTCATCGTTGTCAGCCACAGCATCAACAAAGTGCACAATACGTTACGAGAGTGTAGCGGGTACCGCGCTTTTCTGAAGAATGACGAATAATGGCATAGTAGACGCTTCCCCCCTACACAAAAATTATGATGATTTATGGCGTAGTGGGTACCATGCAAGTGCGGTTGTTGTAGTTGCCCCAAGAATGTTTAAAAAAGGCTCTAGAAAGGCCGCTCTCTCAGTTTTCGCATGTGGCTGGCTGTGCTGCGAGTTCCGCGCAGGCCTGGCGGTTTTTCTCTAATTCGCGTTCTAAGCGCGTGAGTTGTGGTGTTTGATGTGAGTGCAGGGAGGATTTTGCTGCCCAGCTCACCTTGTTCTGCGCCTTTTTGCCCTTGTGCTGTTGTTGCTTTGTTTGGGCCCGCTTGTGGTCACCATTCCTGGAGTTGGAGCCGCCTCGGGAGCCGGACCGGGATCGGGATGTAGACCGGGACCTTGATCGGGAACTGGAACGGGCCTCGCCTGGTGGTGCAGAGTCCTCGCGGTCCGTGCTGAACCAGCGTCTCTTGAGTATGCCATTGGTTTGTGGTGTGCTGTGCTTGTGCGACAGCACACCACATGACACCGTCGACAGTTGTATTAACAGCTATCGGCATTTATTGGCTCCTGATGCGCAGACGGGCGAGTTGTCTGGCCTGTCCGGTACGCTGAAGATATATGATGTCGAGGTATTTTTCATCCGTGACGCTGCGTAGCATGGTGTCGAGCGTCATCGCCGGGCTTCCTCGTTAGACAAACTTGTATGGCGTCATCTGCATCGTTTCTTGCACGGCCGTGCTGTATGCGAAAGTCATGTACGGAAAGACTACACCCCATGTCTTGTATTCGACGTGGACGTGCATGAGAAGCGCCTCGGGGATAGTCCTATTTAGACGCTCGGTGAGGCCATTCGTCTGTGGGTGTTAGGATGTGGCCCGGTGGAGGCTTGTTTGGCTGTATTTCACGATCGCCTGCGTGAGGTCCGCAGTAAAGGCCGTACCTCTGTCTTTGATGAGGACCTCTGGGGAACCATAACGCAGTATGATGTTTTCAAAGCAGAACTTGGCTACCTCGGCGGCACTGCCTTATGGCAGGGCCCCTGCTTCGGCGTAGCGGGTGAGGTAGTCGGTAGCTACGATGATGCGCTTGTTTCCGAGAGTCGACGCCGGAAATAGCCTCGGCAAGATCATGCAAGTTTGCTAGAATGGCCGGTCAGATGGCTCGATGGGCTGCAGAAGTCCGGCTGGGCTAGTCGGTGGTGTCTTCCGTCACTGACGCTCTCGCCAATCCTTTACGTAAACGAGAACCACAAGAATTGACGTACAATTTTTTAGTTGGAAACGATGCTACTATCAAATTCCTGCGGTCACAGACCATGCGAGGCCACCAGAAAGGTTAGCTAGCCAATACAAGGCGTGGAGCTCGCTCGCAACTTAGAAAGCAAGGCCAAGAAGGAAGTTAGCGCCTGTGTGTGTCCCCAACGTCAAGTACCGTCACAAAATAAAAGTGGAGCGAAAGACTGGACAGAGAAGACAAGTAGACGGGACGGGCGCTCACTACCAACTGATTTTATTACGAAAAGATTGTGGGTAATATATACCTCGTACGTCACAAAGCGCGGCTGCGCACACATCACAAGCTACGCCTTCCAAAATCTAACGCATATTGCGACAAAGCAATTGAAACTCACTCTCCCGCAAACACACAGACGTTTGGCTGCCGCAATCAGCGCCCTTCATTTTCATGTTGAAAGCCTCCAACAGTTCACGTGCAACCGTCTCCCTGCTGCGTCCCAGCACCTTCAAACCAGCAAACAAAGGCACACAACCACACACTGCACAATGCGCAGGAAGATGCGCGCCCTTATCATTTGAGAGCGTCAGCTCATGCTCACGGGCCCGCTGGTTTACACACCTGCCCGTTAGGCCGATATATGATTTGCCACGTGTTTGCGGGAAAGTGAGTTTCAATTGCTTTGTCGCAATATGCGTTAGATTTTGGAAGGTGTAGCTTGTGATGTGTGCGCAGGCGCGCTTTGTGACGTACGAGGTATATATTACCCACAATCTTTTCGTAATAAAATCAGTTGGTAGTGAGCGCCCGTCCCGTCTACTTGTCTTCTCTGTCCAGTCTTTCGCGCTCTACTTTTATTTTGTGACGATGCACCAACTCGCCCAGGAACGTACTTTATCAATTACCGTGTCGACTAATATACGCCCAATCACTTCAAATACTTAGAAAGGCATGCCGTAAAGCTAAGGGCGAAACTTTGAGGTAGTCGAAATGCACTCCTATTCGCTTTAGGTAGCGACCGGCAATCGTAACTGATAACACTTTCTAGTCCGTCAGTTTTCTGCAGAAGGACGGCTCTAAGAACTACGCTTCTTGCGCCGGTGTGAATTCTTGTGTCCGCAGTATTCGATGCAATGCTCAAGTATCGGATACGTCCGAAGACGTTGTTTCAGTTCATGAACGGCTTCGACTTGTGCCGTATGCCGCACGAATTCCACGTCGGTCTTCGTGAGGTGCAGTAGTGCCTGGTGATCCCGGAAAATTTTGCGATGAAGCGCCTGTATTAGGCGCGCAAGCCGAAAAGCGGCGTCCCGCCTTCTTGTCGGTGGGTGGTGAGACTGCAGCGATTGCAGCTTAATGCGCGCATCAAGGCAAACTCCAGAACGTGTAATGACGTGCCCCAGGATGAGAGCTCCTCGCACACGAAGTGGGACTTGTCTGGTTTTAGGGTGCGTCCGGAGGTCTCGGTTATTTGAAGTAGAGCTAGAACACGCCAGAGGTGTTCGTAGAAGTTCGGGGAATACACAATGACGTCGTCCAAGTACACGAGGCACGTGTGCCACTTCAAGCCAGCAAGCACTGTATCCATAACAGTTTTCTCTCGTGCTCTCTTGTCGACTTCGATTTTGCAGCAGCC